>JADDOH010010142.1:0-150381 GCA_016648135.1 Agrypnia vestita
AACAATTTGGCATTATCACTGCTAGGCCGGATCTAAGAGTGCGTAGATTGTTAGAAACCACTAAATCCACAAAAAGTTACGTGTACAATGGCCCAAGAAATAGGATTGCCAATCTGGTGAATAGCCACTGTGTTGATATCAACTTCTTCGATGAATCATACGTCTCATTCTCATCAGCGGCAAAAAGATTGTTATCACAGTATTAAAATTACCCTCAACCCTATATGATTATACCATGTTGTTACTATGCTAGTATTGTTTTTTTATATATGTGCAATTTTCCTAATCCATTAATTTAAGTCTATTATTTTTGTAAAATCAATGTATAAAGCCGATTGGCGTATGAATAAATAAATAAATAAATACAAAGCCTCATCTCTACGATAATTCTATAATTTATATTAATTTTTAAAAAAGGTTAAAATTTCAAGACACGATTAAACAACTTATTACACATTTCCCAATTAACAATGATTGTGGACAATTTCTTATTCGATCTAACCCACAAGCTTGGAGGCTTAACGGATTTCCTAAAATCAATAAAGTAAGCATACCAATCAGGCCAGTGAGCGGAAAATATTATACATTAAAAAATATAAAATTATTTTATTAGAAAAAAACTATAATATACGAAAATTACTTGTAGAGATTGTGATCGCAAATACATAGCCCAAACCGCGAGAAACCTACACACGAGAACAAAACAATATCGCTATTGTTTAAAGAATAACATTTTCTTGGTATTCGCCAGTCACATAAATCAAAACTTCCCCACTCGATTCCTCATTAAGGACTGATAATGAAAAGTTTGGAAACCGTTGAAATTTTTAAAAACTTTAATTCCGAGAAAACTCATAAACAAAATGACGTTCGACAATACGTCTCCTATCCTTAATTTGTTTCCATTAATGACCAAAAAAATCCTCCCCATTACGCGTTCTTTTGCCTCTCTCAAATAGGTTGACAAAATTCTGTATTTAGATTAATAATTATTAATTAGGTACACCTGATGATGAGAGGAACTGCTCATGTTGAAATAATAGTAGTAATAAATATGACTATAAACAGAGATCTACAACATAAATAAAGATCTAGAGGAAAAATCAAAATCGCTCCAATTCTTCAAACTTAAATTAAATGTTTAGGAAAACAAAAATCATGATAATTGGAAGCAAAAACAGAAAAACCAAATATAAAGTAAAACTAGAAAATGAGATATTAGAAAACGTAGACAGTATAAAATACCTAGGTGTAATTATAGATTCAAAATTAACATTTACAAAAAACACTGAATACGTTGTGATGAAAATCGCAAAAAAAGTGTCCTTGGAAGAATAAGAAGATATATAACTAAAAATACAAGTTTATTAATATACAATACTACGATTTTCCCGCGCATAGATTATTGTTCCAGTGTATTATTTATAAGCAACGAAGGAACGCTAAAGAAACTTCAAATAGTACAAAACAGAGCGATGCGCTAATGTGCATATTGAAGGGTAATAGGAGGACCAAAATAACAAAAATGTTGAATGTCCTAAGACTAGAAACAGTAAAGCAAAGAATAAAGTATAATGTATCGGTACAAATATTTAAAATTAAACACGGATCAGTACCCAAATACTTTGATGACAGGATGAAGCTGAATAGGAATCTTACAATACAAGAGGAAGCGACAACATAAGACTACCAACGAAAAAGAAAAACACCTCACAAAAGTGTATAATGTACAAAGGTCTAAAAATCTTCGATAGCCTGCCAAAGGAAATTCAAAACACGGTGAATATAAGGAGATTTAAACAGGAGTGCAAAAATTTTATTGTAAAAACTTTTAAATGACCAAATGGAATGCAATATGTTCAAGTGAACACAACTTTATGTGTGGAACTAAATAATTAAGATAAATAAATCTTTAAGAAGACAATTACTGATTTTTGTCCCCAGAGGAATTATCATTAATTAAGATAAATTATTAATGTCTCACAGATCAAATTCGGAAAGGTGGATTTCATGTACCTTCCTTAATTTATTTTAAATACAATCACGCTATGCTATCGTTGAAAATTTGTCATTCCCATTAACAGTATATCATATATAGTTGATTTAAATAAGACTTCTTTACATTTTAATTAGAGTATGATTTCTGATGTCACGTGCTTGGTATCAATAATTTTCGAGTATATAATTAAATAAAGGAGATCTTGGGAGGATAACAGAGACGTTAGAATACGTTAGAAGACCTCAAAAAACATGGGCCGACGATATAGCCGCTAGGGGAGAAGAAATGACTACAACTAGCAAATAACAAGAAATGATGGAAGGGTATGGAAGAAACCTATATCCAGCAGTGGAGAGATGAAGGCTGAAGAAGATTTTTTGATGCGTAACACCTTTCCTCACGCTTTCCTGCAATCCGTGGCAGTGATTTCGTGAAAATGGACGGAAATGCGTAAAAGGAAATAAGACACGCGCAATTTCTTTAACCAATGAGCGCGCGCGGAGCACGCGCGATGGAAAAAATCATTGTTTATAAACAAATCAATGTCCAACAAGTGCCATCACAGCGAAGACGCGCACTTCCAACTGCCAACGCTTCTGATTTTGTATATATGCTGCATGGCTGGTGTCAAGCGCGTGGATGTTGTAACTTTGATTTTTTTGAATTGTATCTTCGAAAATATGCAATAAATACTTTTTTTAAATGAATGTTAATAACTACCCTTAGGTACTTTACATTCTCAAATTTTGTATAATTTATGGGATTATTTTAAAATATTTATTCAAAGTATTCATACAATGTATGGCGGCCACCTATGAAAATAAATAAAAACATATAATTTACCAAACACATTTCTCAATAAAAATGCGTACTAATTAATAAATATATAGGTATTAGCTTTTTTAAATTTTGATGTTAATTTCTTTCGCTGCTCAATTGATATGTTAAATTGTGAGATGTCAAAAGTTACACATCATATGCGACTACTGCAAGGCTCGCTCATTTTTTTTTTAAATAAATAAATCGTTTTGTCCGTTGGCAGCTGCAAGTTGTATTTATTTAAAGTGCATAACTAACATTTTTATTTTCCCACTACGCATACGCCCTGAATTTTCCCGAGGATCAAGAAGCTACGATGATAAATTATGAGCGAGATACCCTTTGAGAGAGCAAAAAATATGTTAAGTCTTTCGTAAGATCCATCTCATATTTAAACCATGAAAAATGTATATATTCAGCTGACCGGCTGCGACCGAAAAGTAAAGCAATATTTTTAGAGGCCATAATGTAAATATTTACATGATCCCGAAACGTGACATGGTCACTCTTGTATGTTCAATAGTGACGAGTTTGTAAAGTCATAGTGTTTTGTATATTTTTAATGTTCGAAGGAACTTCCTCGTTCAGAATATTTTGAGTTCAAAATAATGATATTTCAGGCGTATTTTAGTGTAATGCTAATAATTCGGAAGAATCTCGTTACACATATAAAGGATATTGCTAAAAAATCCAAAAATCATAAAATAGATATCTCATTAGTGACACCTGTTGTCATTTAAGGAGAATGAGAAAGCTTTGGATGCCGGTCGCGCTAAGGATTGTTGCAACTCGTATACGGAACATGTCGTGTAATTTAAATATATACAAATTTTAAAAAAATTGAATAAACGTGGTATTCTATCATGGGTGGAAATGTGAACGTTACATTGTGTAAAGTGATCACTTAAGCCAGCAGTAGCAGTAAACGGCGGCCTGATGACGTCTCGGAATATTTAAAATTTGAATTACTCCGTCGGTATAATAGGTACTTCGCTACGAATTTCGAAAATTTATGACAATTAGTTCACAGATGACAGCGAAATTCGGTTTTTTGGGAAGAAATCAAATAATAATTTATTTCTTTTAGATTTCTGCTTATTTTTGAAGAATTCACATTACTCAAATCTGCTTCAGATTATTTTAAATCATTTGACTCTTGAAATTCATAAGGTACGATATTTCTGATAATTGAATCTATCAAAATCTTGATTAAATTGACTGACAAATGTTTTTATAATTTAATCTTCAAAGCTCAAAACATCTGACATTTTAGAAATATATTAAATTCATGTATGTTTAGTGTTATGTTATATGTTTTAATTCGTCTTTAATTGTTAAGATTTTCGTTCGCCAAAATGAATGTAGGAGGAAATAAAACGAAAAGAAAATTCAAATTGAGATAAAGAGATATTTTAAGAGATTTTTGACTTGGATATTTTTCTAGACATGTTTCATTTTCAGTCAATCAATTATTTAATTACATGATGGTAAACTGAATTTACAAAGAAAGAGAGTAAAATAAAAACTTGGTTTTTACGGGTTAGTTTTTTACAATTACAAATTACGGTTCAAATATGTAAAGTGAGCAAATTAAAAAATATGTTTTTATATTAATGAATCACTTTTTGAAAAATCAAAATAAAAAATTAAAGTGAGTAATTTTCCGTTGCTTTTGACATGATATACTTTATCAATATCACGGAGGTACGCTTTTGCCCTTTACCTTAAACACGCAGCAGTAATATATTTTCCGAGTCTTTTATAATAATTCTTCTATACAATAAATTTAAGAAAATATTTCCTCGCGTGAATATGTTCATCGCGTATAAGTGTACTAAGAATTCTACTCTTGTAGCATATTTTCAGTTTTATTTTCTGCTGGTTTCTCAAAATTCGCTTTATAAGTGTAAGCTTCATCTTCTTTATTTTTTCTTCAAATTTATATTTGTCAATTAAAAAGCTGAAGAATGATCGCCTATTGAAAATAAGAAATGTTTATAAAATTACGATTTTAGGTGGGTAATAGGATTTCATGTTATTGTAATGTTTTTGCAAAAAGACATACCTACCCAATTTTCAGATATTCGTTTTCAAAATAAAAAAAACCACATTCATTCATTCGACATTCAATGCGGCTGTCAATGTTCTACATCAAGATACATTATAAATGTCTCATGGAGACAAAGTAGTGTATTAATGTACATTTGATTAATCAGTAATTAATAACGGATTTATTAATTACTGATTAATCAATTAATCAAACGTACAAAGTCACTTAACACTACTTGACTTATTTAAATCAAACTATTTCATAAATTTATCACTCGTAAATAGACACTTTATAATCGCTTTAACACTTTATTCACTAGAACATTCCATCCAATTTCCGCACGTATTGTTAACTCCGGTTTATTTCGCTACGTAAGAACTTTCCAGATTATTCGCTGTCGAATTATCGCTCGGCTGGCCACACTGGCCCGCAGCTCGCGGCTGCCTTCGCCTCTGTTATCGCTGTGAAGCGTGCTAAAAACAACTACAACTCTACTCCCGGGCGCGTCTTATTTATATCCGGCTAATGCTGCTATCGAACCCTCTAGGCGTTCCTAGTATTTATGAGAACTTTCTCGTGGCCTCCAGGCTTTTATACATGTTTCACGATGCTTCCCGAAAGTCGTAGATTACATTAGGCCGTTCTGGAACAATCGATAGTGTTGTGATCACTTCAAACAACTGTCACTTGATATGAGTGCGTGATTCCTCTTAGCCTCGTTACAATATTACTTATCTCGCCAAAGAAGTATAACTTCTACCGCGCATACATGAGTACACACTCCTCCAATTATTTTTTTGTAAAATATATTTTCATGCATTGTAAGATTCAAATTGAATAAATAAAAAATAAAAATAGACTAATATTATGCTTTATAAAATAACTTACTATGCAACTCACTTTTGAATGTATATAAATCATCTGAAATATTCAAAATAATGTTGATTTTCCAAAACTTGTTTACGGGAAGCCATAAATTTACTTAATAATATCATAGACTGAAAAAATGTTAGGTATTTATGCAGACAAGTAATAAATAAAAATCTAACTGAGGTACCTAGGTGGACCACAATTTTGAATGCAACAAAGCAGCATTAAACATAATATATATATAATATATATGTAGCTATAAGTAACTATAGCAAACAGCGTTTGTACGACTAATAAAATATTTGCTTTTATTTACGAGTGTTCCACAGCGTTTGCAAACATTTACAATCTCTGCAGAGTAAAATCGTGTAAAAAAATATTACGTCTGGTAATCCGACAGACCGCGGTAAATACGGTTTACGTCGGATCTACTGAAATAATTTTGAATAAATGCAGACATTAAAAGTGTTGTTATATTTAAATTGTACGAACCGACGCAAGACTGAAAAGTATGTAGAGATTGTATCAATATTTATTTAATACAGCTCCGTTTTATTTAAAAAGTGTTTATCCACTACGCCAGCACCGAATAAGCATTTATGCACATTTCTATTTGACGAGTACTTAATATAAAGTTTTAAAATAAATCATCTCTCAAAAAAGTAGACTTTTACGCCTTCAAGTACGCTACTGAAGCGCTTTACTGTTATACATATTGCTTGTTAACCAGGCGTCGAACTTAATCAACAGTTTCAATGCATACCTGTTATATTTTTCACAGAATTTCACGTACTGTATTTTTTTAGAATCTGGTGGTTTCTATTATGTCATTTTACACTTCTATACCTACAAAACTCAATGTCTGTCTGTCTGTCCTCTATACAAATCTACACCGTTTGTCCGATTCGATTCAAATTTTTCATACTTATGCTTTAGGACCCGGCGGGTAACATAGGCGACATTTCCCCCCTATTATTTTAACCCTTCCCCTCCGCTGATATATTTTCGATGTACATCTGTATTGTTGGACCGATCGTACTCAAAATTTGGAAACTCATTCTTTAGGACACGGCGGGTAACATAGGCGAGGTTTCCCCCTATTATTTTACCCCTTCCCCTCCCCCTGATATATTTTCGTTGCAAATCTGCATACTGATATAAATGAATAATAAAAACCCACATTTTCGTAAAAAAAATGCCGAAATATGTATTTGCAGTGAATGTCCAGCCTTAAATGTTGCAGCCAGTGAAAATATATATTTAAAAAAAACTCAATAGAGGTAACAAGGTTATTACAATTTATAATATATAAATAATTTAAGAATGTTCTTAGGTTTTCACGGCCACTCAGAATCTTCAAGTTTGTGTTTACTGGGGTATTATGCCGTGTTGTTACGACCTTTCGGGCCGACGTTTCGGATCCCATTGCAGGGTCCATCATCAGGGCTGATGTGTTGTCTTGAATGTTGGTGTTGTGGTTAAGTATCGGCTTGCAATACCGTGCCGAAGTCATAATGTGTTGTATTGTGTTGTATGTATGATTTATCAGTTTTCTGATCACTATCTCTGCGGAGTCTGCGACGAGAATGACTTTGAAGCGCCGGATACCAAGATGTTTTTAATTTGAGACCATCATCTCTATTAATGTTTATCGGATGCCTGTAGATTTCTAGTGCTTCCTTGATAAGACGCGCATGGTGACTCTTAGGCTTTCCAAGGATTTTCGGTTCGAATGCAAAATGAATAATTTGTCATTGTTATTAATTTTTATAAATAATTTGTGATTGTTATTAATTTTTTTAAATATGTGACATTTTATGTAATTAATTTTTAATTAGCGTGTGTAGGTTATTACGTATACACTGAAAGGAAAAGTCCATCAAACAATGCGAATCGCACACAATAAATAAAACCACAGCAATGTATGCAAAGAACTTGTCCTACTATCGGGTACTCGGAGAAATGTCGAAAGTTCAAAGTCAGCGCTTGAAGCTTGCAATAACTCTACTGCATTACTTCCCACAATGCTCGTTTTGTGTTACATCGCAGTCACGTGTTTCACTTGTCTCTATAAAATTTCGGAATTGGGCACCAAAGTTTTGGACACTTCGCATGCAACATTTTGTGTTGGCAATTAAAATTAAGGTCAGTGTTTGTGTTTTATTTGGAGCTCCAATTAAAATACGAATCGCATAACTGTCGTAATTGGTTCTGTACCAAAGGAGTTGTATTGAAAACACCATAAAAATGTTGAGCCGTCATGTTGGCGTGAACACGACGGGAAAACGAAACCGATTCCCTATCGGTCCGTGTATTCAGAGAATTCCCAGTACATTTGATGAGAGTAATTGCTGCGCAATCATACTATTTGGTATTGGGTTCGAAAAAATCCTATTTTTATAATAAAAACCAAATAATCGTATTTTTTGATATATATCAAAAATTGGATATATATCCAAATTTTTTCTCTCCTTTTTTGCACACGTCGATTGATACAAACTCGAAATAATTAGGAAATTTATTTTTTTATTATGTATATGAATTATTATTTAATAAATAAAAGAATTGCATAGGTACTGAAAAAGGCTTATATATTCAATTACTATGTATAAGTTATAAAAGTTGCTTTTTCTAATGTAGCATTATGGGTGTTTGTTTCTTTGTGTAAAATAAAAAACGGATTATATGAAATAAATTAAACTAAAAAATAACCGTAGCACTTTTTAAAATACAACTAACGCCATCTAGGAACGACCGCAGATATTTAAAAAAATCTGCAGCATTTTTAAAATACAACTAGCGCCATCTATTAACATTTGCAGAAAGTTTTCTTGGATATATATCGAAAATAAAAATCGTGATAAATATCGTGATATATAACCGCGGATATATATCCTCGAGCCCTGGTAATGGTGATGATTAACTTACTCCAAGTGTCACAAACCTATGCTTACTGCACACATAGGTTACGCTCAAAATGTTCTCCGATTTTCGGAATCTTCTGTATGTAGTTTTCTGGGATATTATGCCGTGTATATAAAACCTCTCTGGCCGATGTTTCGGATCCCATTGCAGGTTCATACATCTTTCTCACCATTCATTCATCATGCACCCGCTCCACGTGCTAAAACCATCTGAGCGACCCTATTTTAAATTCTATTAACTATGCTAAGATCAGTTTAACATTCATATCTACTCATTACTTTATCATAAATGTATTTTCCATACTACATTTTTATTTTTTATGTATTTTTTTCAATTCTTTTTAGATAGTTGATAACTTTATTTCTTGAATAAATTAAAGGAACAGACATTATTATTTTAAAATTAATACAAAAAAATCAAAAAATTGTTCTCGATTTCAGATTTTAGCTATTTAATCAAGGCACTGCGTATTGTGTCACAAATACGTTGCGTCTTGATTAAATATCTAAAATCAGGAATATCGACAAAGATTTTGATTTTTTTTTGTTTTTATTATAAAATTATAATATCTCTTCTTTTGACTATTGAAGTAAAAAAGTTGTCAACCATGTAAAAAGAGTTGAAAAAACCCAACCAAAAAATAAAATATTTAAAAAAAACAGTGTTTTTTAAAACATAAATTGCAAGTAAACAAAACAAACATATTTTTAAATAATTATAATAAATTTAAGATAATCGTTTACTTTGTAATATTATTGAATAAAATAGACATCTCAGGAATCATAAAAGGCCCCACAAAGTGGATCAATTTTCTTCATTTTTAAAACATCGAAGATTTGGTAATTTATTAATCAATTACATAATTTAGTTATTTTAATAAGATATCCTTATTTAAAATTACGTAATGGAAAAAATTATAAAATGTGATATTTCAGTACAAATATATGATAAAAAACGCAAGAGAAGATATGAGAAAAAATTGTGAAATCTGCTGGACGATCGCCTTAAGGATTGAGTAAAAAAATAAGTTTGTGAGGGGAAACAAAGGTTTAATTGTTTTGCAGTCTCTAAAAAAACTTGTGTTTCTACAATGAATCCACTTTATTTTAGATTTGTACGTGTATATTGTCATTGTATTTAATATTTTATGCAATATTAATGATTGTTATGATGATATGAACGATAAGCTCGGAAGTATCAAAATTGAAAATTAATCATAAACAGTACACATAAATGTATTTTATTTTAAAATATCGCGATATGATTGGCTGCATTTCTAATCGGTTTAAACGTTTCATTTAAGCAAAGACAACCGAATCTAAGAAAAAAAATAATTCGGAAAATGTTATATCTAAATATTTATCAATATTGAGGGTAGGTACCGACGCCTTTTTAAAAAATAATTTATGCGAATTCGAATGCAAAGTTGTGTCAAAATTTCAAAGCTATAATAGTTGACGAACTTTAGGAGATTTAAGATTTTGGACAATCGAACATTTATATTTTTATTTATATAAATAAATAATAGGCATATAAAAACAAAGCAGGTATACAAGAACATCCGCGTATTTGAATGAAATATTGTGCCAAAATTTCAAATAAATCGGTGAAGAAATTTCGGAGATTAGCGATCTTGTACAAACGAACATTTACATTTTTATTTATATGGATAATTTAAACTATTATTTTCTTCTAATTATTGATAATTTTTAATGGCGTCACAATTAAAAAAGGCCCAGTCACTATGGAAACACCGCGAAATAAACAATTTGAGTTATTTCCTGATGACTGCAAGGTCGGAGATGTCAATCGGCTCTCGAGGTCACCGGATCTGAGGTTTGGTGACCATTCTTTGAGGGAATTAGAAACGGAAGATTTCAATTTTCGTATCTACGGTAATTACAGAAAACTTCCATCCAATATAATTTTCATATAATCGCACGACGAAACATTATCTTTTTAAATTGAAATAATAATGTTACATGGTTATGAATTGTAATAAATAATTATAAAAGAAATTAAATAATTTTTTTTAATTAACATTTTTTTATGGTTCTGAGGATCGGTATATCACGATCGTAGTAAAGATTCAAAAAGCCGACCATATACATTGTACAGTACCTACATTCGGTCAACAACGCACATAAATAATTTGTCCATACATTTCAATTCAATTTATTTAATAATATGTACATTACAAACTAAGTGTTCAAGGCATACATATTATGAAAGTATATATATATATCAAAATAACAATGTCTAATTAATTAATTAAAAATAACACAAAATCTGGTCAAAGGTGTAGGAGAATCCTGCTTCGGAAAACCCCTTCAAACACATGAAATATATCAATACCCAAAGCGATATTGTTCAGCATTGCAGTAGCTCCTCATAGCATAACCATCGGCAGGTTGGTCCTGTATATTGGAATGTGAAACAATCTATGCTGACGATGTCTAAGGTAATTATCAGGAAAATACAAACCAATGCTCCGCATAATTTCAGTGTTATCGATCATACCGCACAACAATTGATAAAAATGTGTAATCAAATACACATTTCTTCTAGTCTCTGAACTATTGTAGTCAAGCATACCCTGGAGAAATTACATATTTTTTGTTTGAGAACATATAAAAAACTAACCAATAAAAACCAAGTTTTTATTCATTGAATCAGGTTTCGTAAACGCGTCGGGGTCATTATTCATTTGTACTGATTCCAATTCGAAAAAACCATTAAAATTTCGAAAAATTCAAAATTATACTATAATTATTAAATATTTTTAAACGAAAATTTGTTAGATCATTTTCATCGGCGCCACGAGTATGCCTGTAAAGTTTCAGCTCGATCGGATCACGTGAAAAGGGTTAAAAATCGATCCAAAGTTTTTTCCGGCAGACAATAAACCGCAGACACTACGAATTAAAAGAAAGGGAGTAAAAAGTGAGTGATGGTAGAGAAACCAAACCGCCATTATACATCTGGAGAGAATTTAAAAAAATATATATTATCTATGAAATGTATTACGTATCTCCATGACTATTGACACTAGTTCGGTCATTGTTGCTTGAACATTTTCGACTCATTATCAAGGCATGTAACTAAGGCATCCAACTGTAAAGTTTTTGCTATCAGCTACGAGACACCCTGTAAAATATAATATTTTCTAAAACATTTCAGATTTTTAAAATAGACCTACAGTTATACTCCGCTAATTATTGTCATTGATCGATTCCACCAATCATCGTCGGTTAACGAATGGTCAATGTATGTTTACTCTATTTTATTGCGCGCAGACACAGTTTGCGGGACACGCCATAGTCTTAGCGCTTGTTCAGACACAGCGGGAACCGTTCAGTTTCAGAATCGCGTTTCAAAACACGCGATTTGTGTCATCTGTTCACACAGCACAGGTTAATAAGCGATTTGTGCGCACGAAAATAAACGTCAGTTTGACACTTCTGGTGCCGTTCTCCATCTTTGAATATCAGAGATATATTCGCTCATTACTTTGTTAACGACGGCCGTGTTCCATGGCAAGACACACAATTATCATTCTGTCACTTCATTTTTGGTCAATAAATACCTACTTCTCTAAAATACTCTTTTTTTCCACCATTTCCAAATATCTCCACCAACTCCTGCCAAGCTTGGTTCTTGGCATATTTGAGTAATCCTCACACTATTACAAGTCTTTTCTCCCATATTACAGGTCTTTTTTCCACTTCATCAATAAAAAATTCAGTGTCAAAGCGATCCATAACCATAGAAAAGAGAATATAATCCACGCGTGCTCCTGTTGTGACATGGAACCGTGCGGTGCCCGCAATGCGACTGAACGCTCTCAAGGCCCCATAGTAATAGGATCGTGCGGGCGCCGTGCGAGTCTATTTTCTAGCGGTTGGGTTGCGGGCACCGCAGCGGTTGATTAACCGCACGGTTGTGTCTGAACGATCACATACAAACCTAGGTAAATGAGACCCGCACGGATCTCATGCGATTCTGAAACGGCACGGTTCCCGCTGTGTCTGAACAAGCGCTTAAAGATAAAGGAGGTTGAGTGATTACCTGTCTGCTTCTGATAATAGATACGAGCTGAAAGCGTTAAAACTAAACAGAATGGAAGAAATTGACAAACAACTAGCACTAATTAACCATCCTGCTTGACAGAACCTTATCGAGCGCCTCTATTTACAGAGAAAAATTCAATAACGGAAAAGCAATAGAAAACGCCTGTAAAGAATTCTCGGATTCTAATTCTAAAGGCTAAAATAAGGCTGTGTTTGTTGGCAAAAAGCGTAGCATCAAAAAGCTCTTATTTTGATTAATACCTCGTACTGTGAAGTTAAGCTTAATAGAATATGAGAGTGAAAAATCGGCCAATATTTTCGGAACAATATTAAAAAATATTACCATTTGCATTATCAGTCAGTATGTATAAAATCGTTAATTGATAATAATTTTTTAGCCAGGTTCTTAGCACAATTTCTTCATTACACAGCCTTCAATTCCGTTCTCCAGAAGGACACAATTTATGAAATACATCCATCATGACTGGAGGGCAGTTTATAATTATTAAAATAAAATCAAGCCATGTCCTTAATCGCCACTGTCAATACGTCAATAAACACCACCACCCTCTCGAAACCCCGTAAACCACTTGTTAGGTTAAATTATAGGTTTTCTCACAACTCTCCCTATTAGTTTAACTGTAAATGGTTACGGATATTTCATACGAACCGTATGTTTTTCCGAGAGACAATTCTCGACGTTTCGTTGAAGTCGTATTAGCTAATTGGGAAAACAATTTTTTTCTTTGAAGAAAATATTAGTTTTTTAGCAGGAATATTCGATGTAAGTGGTGGCCACGTGGAATATACAGGGTTATTTGTAAAACATTAATAACCTCGCAGGACTATATTCCTGCTTTGATCATGAGTCGAAAGTGTTCAAGCTATTATGACCTAATATCAATAGTTATGGAGATACGCGACATCAAAGTTTGCATTTATTTTTTCAATATTTCTCACTTATTTTTTGTAAAACGTTGGACTTATATCGAATATGAAAAATTCATTCCCTTTAATACAAGTCAAATAAAAAAATAAAAACCTTCGAATTCCAATTTTAAAACATTCCAATTGGAATTTTTCAGGGTTTTTATCATTTTATTTAACTTGTATTGAAACAAATGAATTTATCGTAATCGATATGAGTTACTGTAATGATAGTCCAACGTTTTACAAAAAATTGGTCAGAAATATTGAAAAAAAAATGCAAACTTTGATGTCGCATATCTTCATAACTATTGATATTAGGTCATAATAGCTTGAACATTTTCGACTCATAATCAAGGCAGGAATATAGTCCTGCGAGGTTATTAATGTTTTACAAATAACCCTGTATATACTTTATATATAATAGATAAATTTAAAAATTAGACCGACAAAGTGTCTTATAAGATGTTTTTCTGAAAGCTGATTATTTTAATTGAAAAAATGTAATTAATGAAAATTAAAACAAATATTTAAATTGTTAATTGCGTAAAATAAATAATAAATACAATGTTTCAAAACACAGATGAATGTACAATAATATAAATTTCCGAAACGTTTCTCCTTTGCTCTGTTTCAATATTAACGCCCCAGGGCTCATTAAATCGTTTATTTTTATTTGCAGGACTCAGAACGGCTTCCCGGCGATCACGCTATCCAATAAACCGGTTGACCTGAAACAATTCTCTGTGACCGAAGCCAGTTTTTCATAGGGTTTATTTATTTCAGCAGACACCATAGACTTCGAGGCCTTCATTTATTTGTTCTAAAAAGCGTTATAAAAAGTATTGTACACACAAAATATTTTTGTAAAATTGTGTTAAGGGACCTATCCCTCGATGGACAAGGATCCTTGTTCCTACGGAGAGGATATTGTGTCGCTGGAAGGAAGAGAGACTATTTATTGGAAGGGAATTCTTAACTTTAAACTTATAAAAAATATATGGAATACACAAAATCGACATATTATTTTCTTATTCGAAATGTTTTGTGAATAAATTTTGTGAAAAAATTAATAAAAAAAAAGCACTTTGTGCAAGTATTTATTAAATAATATAAGATATTTAAATAGCAATAACTATTCATACAATTGAAGAAATAACTTTTAATTGTACTGTGAATGATGTCAGCGTGTTACACACACATATATTTCCGAAGCAAAAAATATAAGTTACTCACAGCGTTACAAGGTATTTTTAAAAGCTTTTATATTCTTAACATATTATATACTGTATTATTAGTTTTCTAATGTTAACTATTGTTGATAAGAGCAACGATATTTGACAACTCTGTGCAACTATTAGCTTACGCTGATGATATCGACATAATTGCGAAAACTCCCTATGCTTTACGTAATGTCTTCATAAATCTTGAAAGTTCTGCCAAAAACATGGGTCTAATAGTAAACCTGCAGAAGACAAAATACATGGCCGTAGGATGCACCCAACAAATCCCAACTCTCTCGTGTGGAAGTCAAAATTTTGAAACGGTACCAAGATTTACATACCTAGGATCCCTGATAACAAGCAACAATAACACTACAGAGGAGATCCAGAAGCGCATAATGAGCGCAAATCGCTGCTTTTTCCGCCTACAAAAGCAGATAAAATCCAGACTGCTGTCCAGAAACACCAAGATATTAGTGTACAAAACGCTTATTAGGCCAGTGCTCACGTACCCAGCTGAGACGTGGGTACTAATTTAGAAGAATGAGCGTGCACTGGACGTTTTTGAAAGGAAAATTTTGAGGCGTATCTTCGGACCAGTTCTAGAAAATGGACTTTGTCGCAGACGTTACAACAATGAACTCTATACTCTGTTTAAAGAGCGAAACGTCACAAAATTTATAAAACTGGGAAGACTTCGGTGGCTGGGTCATGTGGAGAGAATGTCCGAGCATCAAGCACCTAAGTCCCTGCTGAACTCAAGGCCAATAGGGCGAAGGAGCTTAGGACGGCCAAAATTAAGATAGAGTGACAACGTCCAACATTGTGACAAGTGACAACATTGTAATGCGTTTCACTGTGAATATAGAAATACATTTATATGTTTTTTTAAGTATTACATGTGTTTAGCTTCGTTAAAATTGTGTGACTTTTTTATTTTAAATTGAATAATAGGTAAAGGAAGTTGATTTTCAAGAATCTGGAGATATGATAATTCTCTAAAATCGTATTTGCGTAGTTTTATATGAACTTCAAATAAGTTTATCTAGTCTGTCTAGTAATGTATTGTTTACGCAGTTTGCCTCATAAATTAATATTCGCAATTAGAAATAAGATTTGGAATAATAAAATCGATAATACGAATTGAAATCGTTCTTTAAATCGATAATAATATCGATCTCTTCTGTGTCCCTTTATAAAAAAATAGCTAAAGAGTTATTCCATGTGAAATCACCTAATACTAAAATAAATGGTTGGTTGGCCATCTCAGATATTTTTATTATTTGCCATGGGTAACCCCATTACTCTGAAGCTCAAAACAATTTTTATTAATTATATAAATAACGACACTACAAAATCATTTTGCTATCTTTGGAGAAATTTTTATTTTATTTTTATCTGCCCCCATCTTGGATCTAGGCTTAATTTTCTTCCCGGCGACAGGCAAAAACATGACCTTGCACAGGTATTGAAAAAAAATATTTTTCTCCTCACATAAAAGATACAAGAATTTTGTTTTCACTTACATAAAGAAGACACAATAGGATTTCGTAAAATGTATAGAAATGATAGAAAACTATATATAAACCATAAATTAAACGCCCTTGAGGTAATATGCCGAATTCGGGAGCATGATCACAGTTTTTGATGACCTTTTAAGGTGACTACGATTACAATACAACTAATTACATTTTACCTGATTATCCCGGATGTAGAAATCAAGCGTTGTTTACCCGAATACTCAATTTTTTTTAAACCTACTGGTCGCGCCAGTATCCATATATATATTTATAATATGTACATTGAACGCCTGGGCATGGGAGGGGTAGGCAAATTCTCTACCTGTTATTCTCTCCGATGCGCCGACCGATCAGAGCCGTACTTAGGTTCAAATTCGACCACCGCTTGCACCATATAAAAACAACAACAACTGTCATTGAACGATCTCTCCGCCGCTTCTGTTATCAAACGGCAATAAAGGAATAAATAAATAAATAAATCAAGAATAAAAGAACACCGCCGTTGCCTAAAAAATAACAATTTCTCCGAATTTTCCAATCACATAATAATTACTAATCATTCCTTCGTCAATCATAAATTAAAGCTACTCCACTCGATTCCTCAAAGAGGATGGACAATAAATAATTTGGAAACCATAGAAATCATTAAAAATCTAAAATCTGAAAACAAATTTACGAATAATATCACATTTCAATCCACTTCACCAATCCTAGAGCTCTTCCCGTTAACCTTCTCCTCCCCAGCAACCCACCGGCGGCTCCCTAACCCGCCCGAATATATTGATAATTTTTGTATTTTAGTTAGTTTTTAACTACACCTGATGATGAGAGGGACTGCTCTCGAAACTATAACAATAATTAAAACTCATATCGTGTGTGTATTACAAAGTGAAAATAAAACAAGATACCTGATGATTGACTCCGCAATGGAATCCGAAACATCGGCCAGAAAGGTCGTAATAACACGACATAATAAGCCAGAAGATGAAAATAAAACATATTTCAAATTTAAATGTTGCACAACGAAGTAACCGCAAAATCGTTCTATGAAAACTTTTAAAATTATATTAAAAACGCGCAATATTTTAAAAGAGTTAAATAAAAACTTGACCCGGGATCTTAATTTAACATCATTTCCGTCTCAAAGTTCCGTGGTTTCAATAATTCAAGACGATGAATTGGCCTCATTAAAATTTTAATGTTTTTTTTTTAATAAAAAATACCAGTCTTTTAATATTTTTAAACTCGATCGTATCAGAGTTTCACGTGCACGTGAATCAACACACAACTTCTTGTCTCTTTTACGATTTTCACAACTTTTGTGCATCTTGGAAGGTTGTGTAATATATACTCGTTCACTGATGATGAAGAAGGAGGCGCAGAGAAGTTCTCATCGTCTCCCTAATTAAAAGGTGAAAACATCACTGCCAACGATTATCGCGCAATATTTTATTTTAAACGATCTAATTATTTGCGCCTGTAAATTTCGAAAATAGATTCACTGGAAAAGCAACTTGTTTTCGAATCCGCGGCAAATGAAGCGTGAACTCCTCAACTCTCTGGATCCGGCCGGGTTGAAATAGACGAAAGTACTAAAAATTAATGCGCCAATTTTAAAATTTAACGATGCATTCGCTGGAGCTCTCAAATTAGCGAAGAGAAAAACTACATTTCAAAATAAAGACTACAACACACACACGTTCACCAGTTTGAAGACTACAATGTGTACACTACAATTGCAGTAAAAATACACGAAGTGAAGTGATTGTGGTACTACGAAATTGTAGTACTAATGAAGTGAAGTAATAAAGTAATTGTAGTATTAATGAACTGAAGTAATGAAGTAATTGTAGTACTAATGAAGTGAAGTAATGAAGTATTTGTAGTATTAATGAAGTGAAGTTATGAAATGAAGTAATTGTACTACAAAATTGTAGTACTAGTGAACTAATTATATTTTTACCCAAATAAAAATATTTGGCGAGCTAAAAAAAGGTCACCAATGGGGGTGGGGTTTGAGTTTCCAAAGATTTCTTCAATCGATGCCAAAAATTTCTTCATTTATCTACATCAACTTGCCAAAAATTTCACCTAAAAAATGAACTATTTGAAGTATGTGCTCGTACTTTCGATAACTTTGAAGTGTGTACTTTGTAGTGTTCGCTTTGAAATGAAGTGTACTATTTGAAGTATATACTTTCAATAACTTTTAAGTGTGTGTAGTTTGTAGTGTGCACTACACTTCTAAACGTGTGAAGTGTGAAGTCTGCACTTCAATATAATGTAGTAGTACATTATAGTAGTGAGTACAGAGCGGACCTATCACTATCTCAAATGAAACACGGCTTAGTAATTTTCTAAGCACTTTACTCTACAACGGTATGTATGTTACGGAATAAAACCGATTATATTATGTATCAAAGTTTTATTTATATTGAAACAATTGATTTTCAGGCGTATTCTAGTAGATTTGTAATAATTCGAAAGAATATCTTTCTTTTTTTTTAAACAGAGATGCGAACACGGAGTACGTGTCAACGCAATATTCTTACTATTTTCAAACTAAGCTAAACGATATGCTATGAAAATAGGACAAACTTGCTGGTCTAGAATGAGATTCGAACCCGCGAACTTTGGATCACGAGGCGGATGTCCTAACCACAAGACCAACACTCTTACTACGTTAAAATGAATATTTAAAAAAAAACTCCACTTTAAAAAATAAAATATAGCGGTGTCATTACTAGTTACGAAAGCTGTGTGTGTTACATACTTACCACATTTTTAAATCTATTAATTATGCTGAGATCAGCTTTACACCCATTCCTAATACAATCTTCATTCATTACTCTATCATAAATGGATTTGTGACACATACGTCTGAGGGATCTCATCTCCACTGCATTCAATGTTAATGAGATAAAAATCAACAGATGTCTCTAGCGGAGATCATACATATATGAAAGGTTCTTGATTCGGACATATATTAAACTTTCAAAAATTGATTGTGTGGATGTTCTTTCGATGGAATTGTTGAACGTTGCATTGTGTAGAGTGATCACTTAAGCCAGCTCATACAGTTGTATGTCAGGACAGAAGAGTTTGGCGCTCTCCTCTCTGCCTACCCCCACGGGGAAACGGCGTGATGGTAAGTAAGTACATAATATTATAATATGACTGTAACGATTATATAAACCTCGAGCATTTTTAATCAAAAGTATGATAGTGATTTTTCATATACAAAATTTGTAATGATAGAATGACAAAATACTTAAATAAGATTATTTGAAATCCAGATATTCATGGCAAGAGTACAAGAAATTACATAAATGAAAAACAAATAAGAAATGCATCTAAATAGAAAGAAAGCGA
This sequence comes from Agrypnia vestita, assembly GCA_016648135.1. NCBI lineage: Eukaryota > Metazoa > Arthropoda > Insecta > Trichoptera > Phryganeidae > Agrypnia > Agrypnia vestita. The sequence continues at coordinate 19,776 of JADDOH010010142.1, forward strand.
ATACAGAAAACTGTTTACAGAACTAAATAAATATATAATCTACCAGAGAACGTAAAAAAATCAAAGAAAATCAAGAAGGATGCTGACATCACAACATAAAAGAAAAAAATAAAGAAAAGAAGATAAAACACCCATAAGTAGTAGTAGAAGTACTCTTTTTACACGTTTTTTTGTACGGCTTGCTTTGGAACGTTTCATACCGTGTAAAAAAAGAGTTGGGTGTATTACGTAATAAGTTAATATGAATGGTTAACACTAGTTAATCTTTATTTAGTTGGTTTGCAGTGCATGTTTAACTGAATAAAGAGGTATAAAAAAACTAACCCATAAAAACCAAGTTTTTATTATACTCCCTTTCTTTGTAAAGTATAACAAAATTTAAGACGAATTAAAACATATAACATAACACTAAACTTACAGTAATTTAATATATTTCTAAAATGTCAAATGTTTTGAGCTTAGATATGACACTTCATGCTTTGAAGATTAAATTCTAAAAACGTTTGTCAGTCAATTTAATCAAGATTTTGATATATTTGTGACTTTGCTCTCATCCGTGAAACAATTGTCATAAATTTTCGAAATTCGTAGTGAAGTACCTATTACATGTACCGACGGAGTAATTCAAATTTTAAATATTCCGTGACGTCGTCAGGCCTGTTGGTAGTAATCGAACATTTGCATGTTTTCCAATTTTTAAAAATGACTTAAATTTAATAAAAATCAAAATTATACTATAATTATTTTTTTTTTAAAGAAAATTTAATAGATCTTCTCGATCGTCGCCGCGAGTCTGCTTGCAAAGTTTCAGCTCGATTGGATCACGGGAAAAGGGTTAAATATCGATCCAAAGTTTTTTCAAAGCAGACGCCACGAGTTGAAAGAAAGGTAGTAATAACAATAATCATCACCTTTACCTACGTCATGTACAGAAATAATCTAAAACAATATCCAACCTTCGCAGGGATTCAGCGAAATCAAATGTGCGTCCAGATCGGATGCTGGGATCGGATCTTCAGGCGTTAAAGTATTGGCAGACAATCCCGGGAAGATTCCAACTCCGTTCATTGAGAGTCGGCCGTGCATAAGGCGAGACGAGAACTATTATTACGCGTCGTCATGGCAACGCTTCGCAGTTGCGCTAAGGAGATAAAACTCAATAGTGTATCTCACTTTATTGTTGAGAAGCCGTTTCAAACTACGCAATAAATATTCTACGCTAAGGACCTGATTAAGAACTTTGCTCATTACACTTCCGACAATGCAGACCACTTTGTAAAAAAAGACCATTCGGCCAACGATAAAATATTTCCAACAAAACTGACAGATTGAATAGAAAGATAAAAATAAAGTATCTATCGGATGAATACTTCGTTAATTTTTATTTTTATTTTACTTGTGTAAAAGCGTACGAATTTTCAATATTCGATGTAAGTTACTTTAATTATGGTCCATCGCTTTATAGAAGATAAAAAGTGCAATCTTTGAAGTCGCTTATTGATATTAGGATATTGTTGATTGAAAATTTCCAATTCATAGTTTAGACAGGAATTTACCTGTAAAATATTGTGGAATAGCTTCGTTACGCCCAGTTTTACTGAGTAATCTTTTATTTACGATGCGCCATTGTCTCAATTCATTAAATTTCTCACTGCAGCCAAAGTGAGTATTGAAATAAGAATGATGGTCCAAAATACGGTGGCGGATCGACATCATGATTGCACATTCTTCTGATTATCAGAAGATAATTAACAAAAAAACTAAGCCAATGTAGTTCACGGAAAAGGGATAAATATAACCATAATTAAATTATTACTTTTTTTATAATATATATTTTATATAAATTAAATTAAATTTTAATAACTATCATTAATTGAAAAACAAGTGGTTCAAATCCTCCTCCGCTTGTCCACACTCACAGATTGGGGAGTTCAGAACATGAATCTTTGCAAGGTGTAAGCGGACAGATCAATGACCCAGACGCATTCGGAAAACCATTGAAGTCTCCCTCTTGCTCAATCTGATCCTGTGAAACCAGGCTCGAGATGGAATGAGTGGCTGAACAGCGGCGTAGTGTCGACCTTTTGACATTTTAGTGAGGTCCCAATGAGACTGCCACTGAAGTGCGGCATCGTTTCTTGTAATATTGAGAACATCGCTCACTGGAATAGTGGAAAATGTGACATCTCCCTGTGAGAGTGCATTTTTAGCCAGAGAGTCTACCTTTTCATTACCAGGGATGCCTACGTGACTCGGAATCCAAGCCAAAACACGGTACTCCCTACTCCAGGATCTTGCAGATCTTAATGTCCCTTTCCCTAGAAATATCCAGCTCTTGCTCACAGACTGCCGACGGGAAGTATTGAAGGTTTTACTACGATTCTTAGAGAGTAATTGCATTGAGCTGTAATGTTTATGTCGATGACCTATGGACTAGTTTTTGGCAATAACATCCTCTTACTGGATGACAAGCCATTAAATTTAAAAAAACTATCATTAATGAAATTTAAAATGAATTAAATTTACATAAATATTATTATTAGTGAAATTTAGAATAAATAAAATTTTAATAAAAATTATTATTAAGTCCTGCGGGTTAACTATTTTTAGTGTGATAGCTGTTTCGGCTTGCAAGGCCACTATCTAACAGTGGATGTACCACGCATAATCGACTTATTTATAAAATTTTAAGTTACCCCTTCCTCTTTAAAGTAATTATATATTTTTGGGGAAACCCTGTGTAACCAACACCTTTACACATAGAAACAAAAGGTTGTAGAATGAATTTACACATAGAAACAAAAGGTTTAAGAATGAATTTACTCGAGCAACTGGAAATATATAAATGTACAAACGATCGAAACATAAAATTTTTAAAAATGATATTCTCTCCACTTCTTAATATGTTTAAAAAACCCAAAATCAAGGCCATAAATTAAAATAATATTTATAAATAACAACGAAATAGAATCACTTACAGAAAACGGGTAATTTTGATAACTAAGCTAAGCAACTAAGCTAACTAACGAAGCAACTAAACTAACTAACTAAGCATAACATAGAATTTTGTAAACCGAAGCACCTTTAATGATAAGTGCCCGGGAAAAAACGAACATTAATTAATTAATTAATTAATTGGCTTCACCAAAAATATCTAATTACTCTGAAGGGGAAGGGGTAACTTAAGATTTTATAAATAAGTCGATTACACGTGGTGTATCCACTGTTTGATAATGGCCTTGTAAGCCGAGACAGCTGTCACACTAAAAATAGTTAACCCGCAAAACTTAATAATAATATTTATTAAAATATAATTTATTTTAAATTTCGCTAAAAATAAATATGGAGTTCTACAAATTAAACACAAAACCATAAATAAATTACTACGCCCAGTAATGGATTAAAAAATAAAATATTGACTATCAGGAATCCATAAAAATAATGACTAAATGAGTAACAAAAATAATTATCATTTCTGCAATTTTCTTTCCGCGCCCTTCGCAGGCAAAATAGTGATTCGGGCACAAGCAGCGAAATGCTCAAAACACTAAAAATAGAATAGTGAATAGGATCAAAGGGGGCGCTTAGGTGGTTGTCTTGTGTGAGCGAATGAATGAAGAGACAATAATAAAAATATATATAACGCAAGTGTCGATGGCATCAAAAATAACAAGTTTTTTTTTTATACATTGTGTATGAAAATTTTTGATTTAAATGTTAAATAAACGCCGATTCCTTGTCAATGAAACTGAAACTAACGGTCCTGTTAGAAGCCTTAACAATCGACGAGCTTGCATGGATGTGGATAAGGCGAGACGGAAGCGTGTGGCATTTCAACTTCTCTGCCCACCCCCGTGAAAGCGGCGTAATGGTTGGTTAAGTAAGTTGGAAAATAATTAACTTCATAATTTTGGACAGTCACTCACTGATCAGCGGACTCGTTCATGCATTACATCGTCGCTTCGATGGGTACCGCAAAATATATTACAAAAACATTGTAACACCTGCGGAGGTGACCACTCGGGAAGTATAGCGTTTCGGCTGCAACCGCTATGGTCATTTTTGATAAGCCCACCGAACTTAGATTACTGTGAATAAAGTGCAAAGGTGTGGTGAGACCTTACTAAGACAATTCTCGCATAAGACCTGCTGTTTTCTCAGAGGTCATCAGTCTCTTTTGTTTATTGTAAAACACGTGTCTTGCTAAAAGGATTGGAAAATCAGTTGGACCATATGTTCCATTCATTGTTCTGGTGAAGGTGAAGAAGAAAGTAAGAAAATAGAAGGAGACAACATTAACCTGTCGTACGATTTTTTAACGCAATATATAGAACAGGTACAACACCAAATAACTGGCTTAAATCAATCTTCTTCATGAATATAATTAAACTAATTAACTTTGTTTATCACCACTAAAATTTATTTGGTAAAACCAACCGGTTTCGGAAACGACGTTCCTTCGTCAGGGTATACTTAATACTAATTAAACTTTACAAAATTATAAACAATCATATCTCAGTGTCAAGTGTCCAGATGGAGGTAAATAGTGGGGGGTGCGAAAGAAATAGGTGATAGGGTAAAAGGGAACATATTCATATTCTATTTTGAATATGTTCCTTTTCACCCTTTTCACGTGTTTCTTTCGCACCCCCCACTATTTACCCCCATTTAGACACTTGACACTGAGATATGATTGTTTATAATTTTGTAAAGTTCAATTAGTATTAAGTATACCCTGTCGTTTTAGAAACCGACTGGTCATACCAAATAAATTTTAGTCGTGATAAACAAAGTTAATTAGTTTATTTATATTCATAATGAATAACCACAAAGTTATAGCAAAATACAACAGTACAATCTTCTTCACTTTACCTAAAAAGCCAAATGCAAAATATTTTTAGCACGTGACTTAGCAAGCTTATGGTTAAATAAGCTTGCTAAGTCACGTGCTAAAAATATTCCTCAAAATCATACACAGCAAAATTCACAAAAAGTGAGTAGAAGGCATGAGTGAAACACAGCTTGGTACACCACACATGAAATTTGCTTAAACATTCCTGTAGTGACTTGCAGTCTGTTATAGATCTAACTGAGACGAAAATTTTCATGTCGTCTGCAAATAATGGAACTTGTACCAGGTCTGAGAAGTTAGTAACAATGTCATTTATAAAGCAATTGAAAGCAAAAGGTCGTATATGGAAACGTTGGGGCATTTAACAATTATGGCACAGTAAAAGATATATTTTTACGTGATTTTACGAAACACTTTATGCACACAAAACGACAGGATCAGCATATTAAAATCTGCATAATTCCTATTAGTGATGGGCTCAACCTGCAAGTTAATCACTGACATCGTAAAATCAAATCACGCCAAAAGTGATTCAATGGAAAACCATGAAAATATCCGAAATGTCAGAAAATTGTTAAACCGAATTGAAGGGAAACAACCAAAACAATTATACAAAATTGCCGGCAGTTCATGTCTATACTAGCCGCGATTCGTATTTTTATTTGACGTTTATGCGCGCAACGGGAGCACGTGATCTGAATGCGCTTGTGACGTGTAATCAATTTCGATATTAATATTGAAATTCACAAATATACATGCCTGAATAGCGTATTATATAACACGCTATTCATGAATTAATTATATGATTAGAACTAAGTGTTTCTTCGTCATTGTTAACAAAAAGTATAAAAATAACGTTATTATTTTTTATTTAGACAGTTGTAAATATAAATTGCATTTTGGTATTCACGGATTATTTTAGAAAATCTTTATTAATATAGTAGTTACTGTTTTTTTTTAATTTAATTTAATAGTTTAATAATTTAATCAAATACTTAGGTACTAAGATTTTTTTATGTGTAACATTTTATTATTATTATTTATTTATTTTTTTATTTAAAAAGTAATGGAAACCTAAGAGGTTTATGGGTAACATTTTTACATGACTCAATATAAGAAAATATAATAATATAATTTAGATACAAAGTCATTTTTTTATAGTTGGCCGAGTTTTAATATTTTTGTCACATCTGTTTTGAATTTGTCAGTGGTCAGTTGTTTGGTCTGTTGTGGCAGGTCATTGTATAGTTTTAGTCCGTTGCAAATTAGTCGGGATTGTCCTGTTTTTGTTTTGGAGTGTATTATGTGATAGTTTTGAGCCATTCTAGTGTTGTGTTGGTGTTTTTCGTGTATTTTGTGTAATTTTATGTCTTCGTTTTGTATTTCCCCAATTGCTAGTCTGTGAATGATTTTTAGTGTTTCGATTTTTGTAATGCTTTCGATGTTTAATTGTTGTGTTATACGGTATACAGTTTCAGTTGGTGTCCGGTATTTCAGATCATAGACCATTCTTAGTATTTTGTTTTGCTGTCGTTGGAGTCTGTTTAGGTTAGTTTGGTTCCGGTTCCCCAGAGGGGTATCAAATATCCTATTCTACTCTTGACGTATGCCTGGTACATCAGAATTTTTACGGTATTTGGTGTGATTTCGTGTATTTTGTGGAATAGGCTGGTCAGTTTTGTCAGTGAGTCAATAACTTTGTCTATTTGAGAGGTCCATTTGAGATGTCTGTCTATGTTGAGTCCTAAGTATTTAGTATTTTCTAGTTCAGTAGGTGTTTCATTATGTATTTTTATGTCCATTTTATACGTTTTCCGTTTGGCCTCAAAGTTAATGTAGTTACATTTTTGAGCGTTTAAGGTTAGTATATTTCTTTTTGTCCATTCAGTTAATATATCTATTGACTTTGTTGATTTGTTTTGTGGTTTCTATGTCATTATTGTTTTCGTAAAATATTCCGAGGTCGTCCGCATAGAGTATTATTTTGCCTCTAATATTTAGTTGCTCCAGGTCATTTATATATATTATATAGAGTAATGGTCCTAGGATTGATCCCTGTGGGACACCATAGCTGACATTCATATATGTACTTGTGGTTTCGTGTAGTGTGGTGTATTGCTTTCTGTCTTTTAGGTAGCTGTCGAAAATGTTTAGGACGTTGCCAGTGATTTCTATTTTTGATAATTTGTTGACTAGGGTAGTCAGATGTACCGTGTCAAATGCTTTTTTAAAATCGTAAAAAAGTCCGTTTTATTATTATCTGAATGTAAAGTTGTTTCTCCAATTATAGAATATCATCGAATTACACTCAGTTTTCAATTGTACACATCACACTATTGAGAGCTGGTCTAATAAACGAAAGACTAAATATCCGTTAGTAAATCGAAAATTAACTAACGGATTGCCGTTTGTTAATAAGTATTACCGACGCTCGTCTTATAAAACTTTTTTGACCGTCCGTAAGTATCGCAATATCGTACTGATCTTGTCTATGGTTTTAGAGCTGTCAGAGGCGAATTATATCACTTTTCTATGGAAAAGAAACAACTTTTATAAACATAACCTAAAATTTCTCGCTCGCACCGATTTTTGGGATACCTCCCACAACACTACACTGGCAGTAGCCTTTGAAACCCCAACAAAGTCTGAAGCAGCTAATAATATTGATCCAAGAGCATAGAATCTTAAGGCAACAAGCAATTGTGTGGTTGGTGATAATGTCAGATGCCTACGCGTGCGCCTTTTTAAATTTTGTCCAATATCTTCTAGAAGCTCTTAGCGGACCTTTTCAACAAGCGAAAACGGTAGATAAATTCTTCGTCTTCCAAAATATTAAAATAATCCACTCGTATATTGAACAGTCTTTGTCGTCGAGTTTGTTCTTCACACGACGAACTTGAATACAATAATAGCTCAACATCGCTATCCGAAAACATTTTTCCTTGAAAATGTAGCGGCAGTCAGCACAGTATATAAGTACATGTTAAACAAACTGCATGAAACGCAAATTGACAACGGACCTAACCTTAAAAAATAATCCGTAAATCTGTCATACTTCTGTCAATTTCAATTAACAATTACTGTCGCTATCGGGCATGGGTATAATTATACTAAAATTTGACTAACGGATTGTAATAAGACGAAAAAAATGCCGTTTGTATCAAATTTCGCTTTATTTGGTCTGACATCTACCTAACGGACGTTTATAAGACCGGCCCAGATTTTGGTATTTGGAACAAAGTCAAAGGTAAAATAAAGGAATATCGCTAGCTCACTATTACAGATGTACCTACGCTTAATGAAGAATTCCTGCATTCCAGACATATGAAAGTAGGTGAGTCATTTATGTTCATGAGTGTGCCCTTGAAAGGTAACGTCCGCCGTAGAGTTCCGGAAAATTCCGTTCATAAAAATGAACAAAACCTAATTTCAAAGGTTTTCACTGTTTATAGAGTCCATGCTAAATGGTTGTGTTTTCCTTTGGACGCTTACCAGTTCGAGAGCGACTTTTCAAATGACAAGTTCAATAAGTTATCAGGCTACCTGGAACAAGTTCAAAATAATTATTGCTAGTTCAAACAAACTCTGAGCACTGTATATTAATCTGTATCAGTATCGCTGCATCAGAGCACTGCACTGATATTTCGTGAAAAGCTAACTAGTCAAATAATTAGTTACGATACGAAAATTGCGACTTTGTTTGAGGGTTGAAGAGGAAATAAAATATGTTTATATATATTTTTGACTGGATTGGAGTATTAGAAATTAGTGTTTTAAGACTGTCGCAAAATTAATACCTAAATAAAACATGTATTTAAGTAAGACATTTAATTGACAGGTATAATTTTAAAAGAATCTCGGAAGAAGTGAGTTTATAGAAGTTAACAAGTTTCTGAAAGGATTTATGATATATTTACTCGTAAATTGTTTTATAATATCTTCACCATGTGAAATTAAAGGGAAGTAGAAAGATAGCGTATTTTTACTTTCCTTTATATATTCAAAATAAAATAAACAAATATTCCAATATTACTGATACAAAATGTTAATTTTCTTTTTTCCTATTCCGTTAATTTGTGCAAAATGAGGTGTAATTATAATCAATTATATCACCCTGTCTGTGTAGAAATACAGCGATATGGTATGTGTCATTATAATATCGTATATAATATAAGCTTATTGCTTAGGGGTTTATGATCTGATATAATACATGTTTGATGTTATAACTCCTTAGTACGCACTCCTCATAGTTTCATACAACTAGATCTCATCATACTTCCCTTATAGTTCAACATACATGCTGCTCATAGCCTCCACATAATTAACCATGCACATAGCTCACTGTCCACTGCAGTTAATTTCAATTTCAATTTTATTTTATTGGAACCTGGAAGTCCACTGCAGTTTATTTCAATTCCAATTTTACCTTATTGGAACTTGAAATTGAATTATAAAAAGATAAATGGTAATAAAGGTGATTTCAAAATCGATCACCAACAAAATGAAATGGAATTCTGACTAGCCCTAACAAAGGGTTGCATTCAACATTTGCGCGTACATTTTCATCACTTTTCACCTATTGTTCTCTCACACGTGCAAGGAATGTGGTGTGATTTCGCACAGGGCCTTGAGGTCTCGCTTCCTCACAGATGATGGAAGGAGAATGCAATTTTCACATTACCAGAAAGGCGTACAAGTCAGGCTTACGTCCAAGGCAATTTATTTTACTCGTATTTGTAATTTTATGAAACGAATTAATATTATTGCACAAGTAATCTTTAAAAAATACAATACAATAATTGGACAGAAATTTACCGCCTTCGGAAGCAGTAGAAAATGTATTGGCACTCATGCATGTATATATTTTTAAAGGTTTCAAAATACTTGAAAGAAGTACGCTAGACGCTTGCGTCAGTACATTATCGCACGATGTTTGGGACCAGACGGAAATTTTAAATGTAAAACCTGAATGAAAATTAAAATAAAAGTATCGGTTTAGGTGCAATATTGATTCAGTATAAGATCTTAAATATTGATTACGGCACGTTAGTTATGCTAAAATACACTTGGGAAAACTCATTACGGCCAGGAGCCGATAATATATGTACAAAAAAAATATTGATTGTATTATTTGTATATATCTATCTACTTATATTATTTGATTAATTACACCAACATATTTCGGAAAAACCTTTCCATATATATAACACCCTGACGATAGAAAGGTTTTTCCGAAATATGTTAGTGTAATTAATAACATAATATAAGTAGATATATAAATTCAAATAATACGATCAATATTTTTTTTAAATGTCAAACTACAGTATTGCTGAATCAATTGAAAAAAGTTAATATATGTGTTTATTCCACAAATAATTCAAGTGGGTTAAAACCAAAAATGTATGTAGAAAAAGTAAATTATGTTTTTCAGTTCGAAATGCACCAGGGTCTGCGATAATTAGTATTATTTAACCCTTTAATGTTTCATGGGCAGCGTGGCCGAGTGCAGTAGTGAAATTTGAGACTTCTAGTAATCAGAAATAGCAAAATTGGTCTGCAAGATTGGAATGTACTTCTCGGGCTGAAGATTTGTGAGTGGTGTTGATGTCGAAGAACAAAAGGATAGTGATGTCACCTGAATTAAAGGCCAATTTAAGCAGAGATCGAGTTAATCCTACATCATTGATGACCGTAAAGTGATGTTTAAAAGAAGCAAATTTAAATGGCGAATAAATATTTCGGGTTGGGGCTGAATCACTGACAATAAAGCAAAAAGAAGTTAATTAAGGGGAATACCTACCTGGACATTTCGGAAAAATCGATTTTGAATTTTTCGCATTTTCTTAGAGCTTGAGGTATTAAGAATGCCTGGTGCAAATTTAAAGCAAAAATTAAAAAAAATAACAAAGTTATAGCTGATAATAGTGGCATCCCTTGGTTGATTACGCGCCGCTCAACACGGCGCTGCGCTACATGCAGGTAGCTGCCAGTCGGACTCTTTCATAATAGAAACTTAAGACATATTTTTATTATGTTTGTGAAGAGTGCTCGATGATATGGGAATTCAAAGCAAGGTGGAGGACTTATATTATGGTCCTGGAATCGATGATTTTATGTAAGTTGAAGAATTTCGCGATTACTTATTTATTTACTCAATTTGCAAACACGTTTTACTCGAAACCATATTTTAAAAATCGGTGACCAAAAATCTCGGCAACCACTGAATTGATAATACATATAAATTATTTTATTACGATGATAGCTAGCACATATTAAGAATTCAATTTTTTGTATGTTATACCTCGCCAAAATAATTATGATTCTAGTGTGTGATAATCAGTTACAATCATACAGGTAGTGTATTATAATTTAATAAACAATGAGTATTAGGTAATATACTATTTATCAAATATATCAAAAATCTTTGAATAAGCAGTAAAAAGAGACTAAATTCAATCACAAAAGTGATTTCTACAATAAATCAGAATCCATTCCGGTTCACTGGGGGAATATGCACACAAGAACCGCAAAACATCCACCATCATACAAAGTAAATTGAACAAATCAAGTAATTGCATAGGTATCTTCATCGATTCGAGGGATGTACTCGACAGTATCTCCCACGAACAACTCGTATCAGAACCAAAATATATATTTAAAACACGCGAGTTAAGTGAAAGTGAGAGGTCTCAGATAATTTTATTAAATTCGGGGGGGTTCAAATAGCCAACAAAAAAATTAAGTGCTCTCTGTGTGAAGTCCAAATGATACTTAAAAGATTCCTGAAATCTAATTGTTATAAAAATCTTAAAATAATTTTCACAATATAATCCATTACCTGTGGTCCATTCACGCTCATTTAAATCTCACTATATCGTAATTAACTATTCGATATTCGAATTGTTGGAATCACGAATATTTGAATAGTTAGAATCACGAATATTCGAATAGTTAGAATCACGAATATTCGAATAGTTAGAATCACGAATATTTGGAGGCTCTAATCGGAACAAGTGGGCAGGCATCATTCAGGAGGCTAGAGCTTTGCATGACTTATACAGAGAAGTAGGTAAGTATATTGTTCCTCTATTACTATTATTATACACTAAATTAGAAATAACAAAGTGCAGGGTTCATACATTGAGTTAGTTGATCAAAAGCGAGGAAATTTAACATTAGTTTTCTCGTTTTGTATGCGGCACGGTGTATTGCTGTTATTTCGACGAAAAATTATAACATTATTCGTGGACCTAGTGAGAAAATTTGCTTTATATGTTTTTTACATACTTAAAGATTTTGACCAAATGCCATGATTTTTAACGGTTATATTCTCGTTCTGTATGCGGCACGAAGTATTGTTGCTATTTCGCCAATAATTACAACATTTTTGGTGGACCAAGTGAGAATATATTGGCGTCATGTGTTTTTCACGTGCTTGCAGATTTTCACCAAACGCCATGATATTCAATGGTTATTTTCTTGTTCTGTATGCGGCACGGTGAATTGTTGATATTTCGACAAAAAATTTGAATAATTTTGATGAACCTAGTGAGAAAATTTGCGTTATATATTTTTCACATACTTGCAGATTTTGATCAAAAGCGATGAAATTTAACGTTAGTTTTCTCGTTCTTTATGCGGCACGGTGTATTGTTGCTATTTCGACAAAAAATTACTACATTTTTGGTGGACCTAGTGATATAGTGATACAATAGTCTGGTCTATCTACACGTTATAAATACACCAGCGTTCCTTGGAACATTGTCTAGACTGTCTAGAGAATGTCTATTGTCAGATCCAACAGAAAAGTTATAGAAACCTACGATTTTACGAAATGATATATTAAAAAATATGTTCTGCTCTGGAAGATTAAATGTAGAACATTTCATTACAATTTGAATATAATATAGAAAAGTCTATCAAAGTAGAAATGGCAAGGCTGAACTGACTGTCTAAAAAGAGATGGCAGAAAAAAAATTGTAATCTATTTTATGATATGTTATTTCGTTATTATATTGCTAACGTTTTTCAAAAATCTTGTAAATTATTGTAAAAACTTGTCAATGTAATAACGATGAATTCCCAATTAATGAAATGAAACGAAATAAAATAAAATTAATTTTACTATTTTCAAACATCGTCCCAGTATGGTTGCAATAGATTTACAAAAAACATTTCTCCAATTTTCAAATTATTGACGATAGATATTGTACAGAACTTGTTTTATATTTGAAAAATGTCCTTCTTCAATAAATGCAAATTCACTTTGTGGTAACATTTTTAAATAATTAAAATTAAAAACAAGTAACTTTGTTTTAACCACTGATTTTATTTTAACTTTTCTTGCTTAACTTACATATTTTTCTTTGATTGTCTATGTTTTGTCTATGTTCCGGGGGCAATCTATGCCTGTGCATTTTCTTTGTTTGTTATTTTCCTATGACTTTATAAATTAAGATCTATACTTGTTATGATTCTTCAGTATACCTTGTATTCTCTTGAAGAAGGGACCGTTGGTTCCCGAAACATGTCGAGTGTTTGTTAAAATAAAATCAGTGGTTAAAACAAAGTTACTTGTTTTTAATTTTAATTATTTGAAAAATGTCCATTCAGAACCGAAGACACCTGCAAAATTCATAGTTCATAGGAAATTTACATATTAACCCTATAAGTAATCCAAATAATGTGTCCATTCCCTTTCAAAATTAGCTAAGTGAGAAACGAAACGACATTTTTGGAACGTTATAAGGAATAAGAATAAAAATATAATATGTATTATATTTGCTCCCGTAGGACATAGAGAAAATTTACAACTTATTTAATTGAAGCTAGTTTAAAATTCTTGTTTTGTTCGCTACCTAATTCATTTTTCGATCCAAAGTTGTGCACGCGATATTCATACTCGTACGTTTTTGAAAAGTAATCCGCAATAAGTGCACCAGCGGTGGAGAACTGGTGAACTCGAAGTTCATGATGTCCGGTCGGTTCCGAACTGCATGACTTTTACGTTTTTTTTTTTTGAAATTGAAATATTTATTGTAAATAAAATAATACACACATGTTACAGTGAATATTACATTTTTTATACGTGTTTAACCGTCTCCAGAAAAGTAAAAACTTGTGTTTGGGGGTAGGAGTACATGAGACCAATTATTTGGAAAAAAAATTATGTTCATGTCACATTCAAATAATGAAAATAGCTTTGAATAATATTTGCTGTATTTTATCAACCTAACATAGTAATAAAAACTGCTACTAGTTAGTAGTTTTTACTCTACTACATTGACTGATTGATGTTTGGAAAAACGCCTACAAAAACTTTAATGCAATGATTAATAATTAAAATTGCTGATATGAAAATGCAAGGCATTGTCTTTAACTGCTATTCAGCTCTATAAACAAAAACAAACACAAAAGTATTCGGGATCCCGATCCGTAGGGATCCCGCGGGATTGGAAATCTGATCTCGGGGGATCCCGAGAGGGCAATCCCGACTCGGGATTGCATTCCCTAGTTGGGACCGTCGGGACCGATTTCTCGCACGACGACCGCCCGTTTGGCTTCCCGACCGCAGCATCGCACCCCTCGTATTGATCGCGGGGCGGGGGGTGCATACATTACTGAAGGGTGGTCGCCCTCCGCTATCGGGGCCCCTAACAACCCGTGACGTCACCAGCCACCATGCACCGACGCTCGGAGACTTTGAGTTTGAACAGCGATCAACGTGCGACTTGGCGCTAAGGAGACCAAAAACCGAACACGAAAAATCAACAATCGCGATGCGTTTTGGTCCACCTCGTCCAGCCCACGGAGCAGGCCGGCAGCCAAACATTGGTAGCCCACACGCAGGGTGGATTCCTGCCTTGATTACGAGTCGAAGATATCAATATTTGTGCTTTTTTTTCTTTTCAATATTTCTGACTTAATTTTTTACAAAACGTTGAAGTATCATTACAGTAACTCATATCGATTACGAAAAATTCATTCGTTTCAATAAGAGATTAATAAAATAATAAAAACCCTGAAAATATTCCAAATGGAATGTTGAAATTCCAATCATTTTATTTGACTTGTATCAAAGGGAATGAATATTCCATATAAGTATAAGTTACTGTAATGATAGTCTAACATTTTGCAAAAAAAAATAGTTAGAAATACTGAAAAAAATTGCAAACTTTGACGTCGCATATCTCCTTAACTATTGATATTAGGTCTCTGTTGCTTGAACACTTTCGACTAATAATCAAGGCAGGAATCCACCCGCAAAGTATTGTGGACTAGCTCTGTTATATATATATATTAATAAATGAAATAAAAACTGAAGATGATTTGACACAGAACTTATAATTATAATATTTTTACCATAATTAGTGTACAGATTTCGAAAACCAATTACAAATTACATTATTATGTTCAAAATTTTCAGGAACACAATGCTAGATTTAATCCCCAGGGAGACATCACTAAACAAGGGACATCATAGATGTCTCACAGAGACGAATCCATCTTTACCCCTTTTATTTGAACTCGTGGCGTCTGCTTGACGCAAAAACTTTGGATCGGTTTTTATCCCTTTTTTACTGTACTTTTTTCATTCCATGTGAAATTTAAAAAATGCGAAATGAAGGCGAGAATATTTCAAATATTTTGGTTCATTCAATTATAAATTGAAATATGCTCCTATTCGAAATGCAATATAAAATCAATACAATACGGTAATTAATTAAATTAGTAGATTTTCCGGGAGAATATTAAATGCTGAAACAGTTTTAATGTCTTTACGATAAAAATTCAAAAATGATATTGATATTCTACATATATACGAAATGCTTGAACCATTTTAAAAATGTTATTTTTTAAGAGCAATAATCATGTTTGTTTAAGGAGCTTTGAAAATATAACATTGGATAATTTGACTATAATTTTAAACACATTATACAAGATATTTCGCCCAGAGCAAGAGACACAAAAAAATATAATGTATACACCTGCGCCTATTCGCCAAAAATGTTATTTTTTAAGAGTAATTATCATGTTTGTTTAAGGAGCTTTGAAAATATAACATTGGATTATTTGACTATAATTTTAAACACATTATACAAGATATTTCGCCCAGAGCAAGAGACACAAAAAATATAATGTATACACCTGCGCCTATTCGCCAACCTAGCTAATCAGATATATAATTATTTTATGATTAGATCAAATTAGCACTGACGATGGCATCTGCGGATGCCCGAAACTTCACAAACAAAAACATTTAAATGGCCCTTTTTTGGTTAAGTTAAATTATGATAGCTAAGTGAAAGGAAAAGGTATGTGTGTCATAACATGAAACTGTACTTACATTTTCCCGGTTTTTGTATGCATAGGAACACTTCGTAAAGGTGCTGATACACATGCTTATTTTTGAGCATGCTTATTAGAAGCCAGGAAGCGACCGCGAGACGGCGACCGCGGAAGACATGGCGTGACCAGATTAACAGATACTGGAAGATGGTCCCGTTAGAAGCCTCAACAACCGGCGAGCTTGCATGCGAAGATGTATGAATGTGGATGCGGCGAGAGTTGTATGTCAGGACAGAAGAGTGTGGCGCTCTATCATCTGCCTATCCCCACGGGGAGACGGCGTGATGGTAAGTAAGTAAGCTTATTAGAATGCTCAAAACTAGCATGCTCTAACAACTGCACACTCGTTATTAATATGCTTAATTTAAGCATGCTAAAAATCAAATACACATGATTATTACTGGTATGGTATAGAATAGAGACGTTCTTGTTCAAAGTGGAAACTTTGCAAACTAAAATAGGAAATTCAAGTGAACCAATAAATCAAAACAGTTCCCGAGTTTGAATCCGCACATTCTTGATTTTAGTTTTTATAATTATTATTGTAAAATTTGAACCATTCGTGTATTTTAATAAAGTTTTTAAGCAATATTTATTGCTATATTATTTTTATATGGCGGTGACCGAGTATTCCACAGACATTCGTGATACCTATAATATGTACACTGACATGGTAAAAAAAAATTTAACTTATTTCCAATAAGTTGTAGGTTTTATAGATTCCAGAGAAATTTCCTTGAGTAGCGACAGGTTTTTTTATATTTATCTCATATTTCAAAAATGAATAACATAACGAATACCATAACGAATACCGTACAACCAATATTAATTAATCCGTGCTTACAAATCGGGGCAAGCGCGTTACCTGATAACGGATCAATGATGGCAAGATCCAAATATTTTAAATGCGAAACTAATCACCAGAATAAAATGAAAATTATCGGATTTGTAAATATTTTACTTATGATTAATTATCTGATGCATTTAATTTAAAGTTTAAATAAACTGTTATTTATATAGTAATTAAGATTATTTGTTGACAAATCATATTTTTTAATAATGAAAAAATTGTAAATTATCCGCACGGGCGACAATATTCATTACTCGTTCATTTTAACTATTTGTAGAATTTGTAACAATATCCAATTCTGTAACAATATTAATCGATTTAATTTCTGTAAAAAATTTCCGATAACAATTTGTAACAATATTAATCCATTTAATTTCTGTGAAAATCTACGATTTCAGCGTCATAGATTTTGAATCTAGATATTTTATTAAAATATTTAGAACCGTAGCAATGTGGAAGTCAGAAACCTAGATTACGAGATCTATCGAGTGTGAAATTGCAGGTGTCCGAGCGCAAAATTCCTAGAGAAATATTTGGTTCGATTCACAAACAATATTTGACAAATTTATTAAAATCCAACGTCATCGATGTGCCGGGAATCTACGAGGATGAATCAAAATTATCTACATTTTCACCATAACAAACCTTTAAGTTTGACGTACTGCCTTCTGCGCTTGGTATTTAGAGTTGGCACGACTGCGGTCACATGTGCGAAATTCGATCCCGATCGCGTCATTTGCCTTTCGGCTATTATAGTGTAAACGTGTCCGCTTCACTAGCACCAAGGAGTAACAACGAGCAGTGATCCGATTTCTCTGGTCTAAGGGTATGTGCTTTGTCACATAAAGGTGTTTTTTGGTGGATCGAGAAGTTTGAAAGTGGCCGGACTAGTGTGACGTACGAAGACGCCCTTCGGCCTCCACCAAGGACGACAAGATTGAGAAAGGTGGTTCTAGAGGTGGTTCTAGAAAAATAGGCGACTTACCATAAATGAGGTAGCGTCTTCTTCGTCGCCCCGGAATAACGATCTCTTGAGCTGTGAAAGAAACCTCAGACTCTTCCGAGAGTTCATTAGAGTATGGGTCTCCCGCTTGGAGATATTAGGAAGACCGGCAACCAAAATATATTTGTGACGTCCTTTCTCCCTTCTGGGAGTGACTGTAAATACTATGGTCGCCTTTACTGCTTCTCTGTCGGGCTATCGAGTAGCACGTACACGTATTATGAGATATCAAGGTATTGTTTTTTTTTTATTACATTGTTGATGATATGTACATTATTCTTTTTATTAAATAAACTCGAAACCCAACAGATTCAGAAAGGGATGGAAAATCGAAGTTAAACTTTGATTTGCTGAGAGGAACTGGTAAGGAAATAGACACTTCCATAACAGTTCCAGGATAGAGTGGGTCTCCGCCCTATTCTGATTCTCTTAATCAAATAAAAAAAAATGCACATCACATCATCCACGGCGAGCAAGTCTAGGCTTCTGTAAAGTCTGCGCGATTGGTAAGAAGATATTCTACTGCAGAACATGGGATGGTGCAAAAGTGGCTTCGATATCAACCGAAAACATTATTCTTGGAAGAAATACGCAAATTTTTGGATCGCGGGACCGATTGTACAGACAAGAGAGGCGACTGCGTTGAAAAATGATTTGCATGTTGAACCATTTGTGTAAAAAAATTTACCTTAATGTTACTCAATTTATGTAAATAAATTGTAGAGTGAAAAGTGTAGATAATTTTTGACTTGCCCTCGTAGTATCGGTGGTCGGTGTACCACGACTCCGTTGGCTGGATGGAAACCCGAGGGAGGCGCGTGTTCTTGAGGTCGACGACCGGAAAATCACAGAGAAATTGAGATATTTCCTTGCGACGGCCAAAGCTTTTCCCGAGCTGTAGTGCCGCGCTGGGGATGGTATTTCACAACTGCGCTACTGCAAGGAATGTAATTGAAGAGCCCGGTGGAGGTTTCTTGGGATTGACTAATAACTAGATGTAATAGAAATGGTTGTTGTATTGAACTACTACACTAAAGTATGCTAAGATCTCGAAAATCAAATGATAAGCCTCAGAATCAAATGAGTAGCTTGTACAAGTCACATAAGTTTCTTTGGAATCCACGGACCATGCGGAAATTGTCAATAGAAATGGTTGTTTAATAACAAAGTCGTTACACTCGTAGTATTGAATACTAAATAAAGTATGTTAAGATCTCGAAAATCAGATGAAAAGCGTCACATTATTCTGTAAGCTCTGTTCATTACTTCAAAGCCGCTCTGAATCAAATGAGTAGCTTGTATAATGTCACATATCACATATCACAAGTTTCTTTGGAATCCACGGACCATACGGAGATGGTCAATTTTGAAGTACAAATAATACCAATAATGGGCTATAATTGCTACATACTGAACATACTCAAAATATTCTTAAAATTAATATATTAAATATATGGCCTGTTTCCAAAGGGTTGTTAGCGAATTCTGAGAAGTTCGTATCATTGAGACATCTTAAATGTTCCTTTACTCTAATATTAATATTAACTTACCCGTTTTATATCGGTAAAATTAAAACGACACGTAATTTTAATGGCAACACATTTAAACAAGAAAACGGCATTGAGATTCTCCATATAAATAATAGAGGCCTTAGATATATTAGAAATGAAGCCCAAACATTAAAGCCAATATAAATAGTAACCGGTTACATTTTACGAATAATCCATTGTTTGATACATTCCCCATTTCGGTGTTTACACGTCAACAACCATAACTGTGGTCACGCCCCCAATCAAACTTGTAATAAATAAATACAGTGTAAATAATTAAATTTCAATGTCTAATTTTGCGTCACTCTTACAACAATACTGTTCGAATATAGCCACGCAACCTGCTGAATACATAATGATCCGAAAATAATACGCAAACACTGCCTTGCAACACGGCATGAGCGTAGCCAAAGGCGTTCTAATGACACACATGATCCGAACAGTTACAAAGCTAATTAAGGACTATAATTAAGTCCAGGAGTGGCGCGCACTCAATAATTGGATGAGTTGAAATTGGGCGAAGCCATTCATATAATTTAGAGACAAAACCACGTAAACAAACAGCCAGACATACAGCACAGCACGGAAACAATGAAATGCGAGAAACCAAACAGGCATGAGATGTGAATGAATTATATATCGTATTATATTCGCGCGAGAAAATTCAAAGCAGTATTTTAAAATCAGTCTGAAATATCATAAGCAGTATAAAGATAGTATGATATTGAAAAATTAAAAATAGAAAGAAAAATCTATGTATCGAAAATATATAAATCTACCTTTTCAACAAAAGGTCTTTTTTCATTGTTTCCAGTACCAAACGTGGATGATATTTTTAATCAAGTTTCCATATTGAAAATATGCATTGAAAAAACTTCAAGCTTATGAGAAATGGAAACCAATTCATAATGCCTAAATTTAAAACAAACCAAATGCAGAACCACTATATTTATAAAGCCATTAACTACTACAATAATTTACCTATCGAGATACGCTGCACCGATAACCTTTCAGATCAAATTAAAAAAATTAAAACCTTCTTAAAATCCAACTTAAATTCATAAATCATTAAAACTTATATCTTAAGAAATTCCACTTATTAACCACCTATCCGAAATCAAAAATTAAATTAAAAATTCACAAACTGGCTACAGTTAAAAGACGGAAAAGAAATTGACAAGCTATTTGTTAATAGTACATATAAAAAAATTCTTAACTGACAATAAAAAAACATATTATGTACATAACAAAGATATATACTTTCCTTTCTACATCAAATACATAATAAACTTCCGGAACAACCTTAAGTTAACATCACTTCCATACTTCTTCTTACTCTGTTTGCTTTACTAGATTTATACTACTTCATACTTTGTTTTTTTTACTAGATTTATATTCTTTCTACATATACTACACACTTTGTTTCACGAATATTATGTATATTTTTTTTCTTCCCCCCACCAATATATTCATTATATAACTTCTACAAACTTGTCCTACATTAGTGTTGACAAACTATAACAAATAACAGGTATACAGTTAGCTACTCTAGCACAGGCTACGCCTAATTGAATAGTAGCAATCCACAAAATATAATTAAAATATGTGTATTTAGATAAGTAATATTCTAAATAAAATGATATACATTATTATGATCCACATGTTTGTGTATAAAATAAATTATATAACAAGGATTTTATTAATAAATAAATGTTCACAATGTTTGGTTTAGTATTAATTGAAATAAAAATGTATTTTCATTAAAAAATACTTGTTTTACCTACGTACGTTACTGTACTTATAAGCGTAACGAGCAACAATATCACAAAAGTTAAAACATATAATCCAGGAGCAAAAACAACAAACAAATGTTATACACCTATACGGTAGAAACGAAAGAAGTACGATCAAGGTAGGAATGCTTGGCATACAGAAGTGATGAGTGATGATCTGTGTATAATCCGCGTGTGTTCAGTATTATTAGTTCGGAAAACCTGGCTGGTGACATCATCGGCCTTACAAGGAAAAATGTCTCGCTACTACGTGTGACGTCATAATTATTCCTACGCGGTTTTCAGCGTTGCTGAGAGAAACATCACTGTGTAACTATGTTTATTTATAATTGAAGACCCCACGGCAAGAAGTTGTCAACTAACGTTTTTGTCTAAACTTAATATTGTATACATTCTGAAATTAACACGCCTTTTAATTTGATTGGAATATTTATGGTTAACATAAATTTTACTCTGGCAGTGCTGTCATATATTCGTTTTTATTTGAAGACTATTATAATATGTACTTATATATTGTTTTTCAATAATTTTAAATGGTACATACCATGTTTTGTATTATTAATTAACATGCCAAATATTTTATAATTTTGGATAATGGATGGTAAAAACGGATAGCATTTGAAGGGTTGTTTGATGTTCGTGTTTTACCAATTTTAAAAAGGTGTTATTCTATTAAAAATGAGTTCCAGAGGCGAAAAAATGGTTGTTAACTACATTTTTTTAGGGAAACTTAGTATATTTATTTTTTTTGTGCATGAATGCATTTTTTTTAATTTGTAAATACTTTTTTGCTATTTTAGTGACATATATCAATAAAAATTAATCTTGAATTAGCAATAAAACATATTTTTCAAAGGCGAAATGAAAATGTCTAATTACCTCAAAATGACTTGAATGCTAGTTAACAACTTCTTGCCGTGGGGTTTTCTATTGTTAATTCAAAAACATACGTACGAAAAATATTAATTATCGTTCTACAAAAAATGCTATTCTCCTAGAAGTTAAATTATTTTTCAGGAATAAACATCGTTTATTATATATTTAATATTTTATAGAAACTATATAAGTAATAAATGATATTTTAAAAATGAAAAATCTTTTTAATTGAAGGCGCCCCTATAAAAAGGATCTGTATGCAAAAACAAAATTTTACAGAAGAGAGAAAAAACACTTTATGAAATAAATAACCAGAATCTCGGATTTTTTCATTTTCTGAAATTCACTTGCCTTTTATTTATATTTTCTCTGTTTTTTCATGTATTACGCAATCCCAGTGACATCTTGGAACTGTCGACATCTATTATATTTGTTACCACCAGATGAATATAGAGGAATATAGACTCTTTTTTCGCGTTAGCTTTGTAACTTTTGAGGTTAAATTTCGGCAAGATTGAGTTGAAATCATGGAAAATAAATACCGCACATGGTGCATACTGTTATATAGATCATTTAAAAATAATAAAATCGATTTTTGACCTGAATATATAGACCCTTTTTATAGGGACGCCTTCAATTATAAAATTGCCAAAATTTTAATTTTAGTGATGGCAATTTGTTTTAATTTAATTTAAACATATATCAAAATATTACTAAATCAATTATATCAAAAAAAAATCAATAGTAATGATGACTTAAAAGAAACTTACGTAATTTAATTTAAATGTATATTAAAAGTTCAACATTAATTTAAAAGAAACTGTAACTTTGTGTAAACCAGTTTTTTTATTACACATTTTTAACGTCAACCGGTTTCGATACCACTACTCGTGTATCTTCATCAGAACGGACGCAGAATAATATTGTCCGTCCTGACGAAGATACATTGTAAACATAAAACAACAGCAAAGACTGAATTCGTTTATAAAATAACAAAACGATAAGTCGATTAATTATTTTTATTTTTTATAAAACAGACTGTTCTTATTAGGAAGTTAATACAATTACAAAATCCACTTTTTGTGAAAAAGTAAAATTCAAAATCATAATTTTATTTTTTATATAAGAAAAACTTTAAATAGGATTACATTTAGATATATTAGAAATTATAAAAAGAGTTGACAGCAAATAAATATTAAAAATAATCATTTTTTATCACAATCACAAATAATCAATCATTTTTGCAAACAATTACCTTTTAAATTTGTTTTCACATTAATTCTTTATTAGTCATTCAACTCCCATATATTTAATTTTTTTTTTTGAAGATGTCCATACCTATTTCGAATTTTAATTTTTAGTTTTAGTTTAGGCATACGTTGTATTCTGATGAAGCCTCCATTGGCCCCGAAACATGATGATAATTCAATAAATACTAGTTTTATATTAAGTATTTTTTCTATTAATATAAATTATATTATTGAATCATTCTTTAATATATCGTAAATGGATTTTCCACACACACGTCTAGGGGATTTCGTCTCCACTGCACTAAATCTACTTTCGTTCCTCTTCTGCCAGTTCCAGGCTTCACTTCCATACATCAGTGCTGGTACCAGAATTCCATTTTTAGACATATTCCATTTGTAGAAATATTTATATTAGAACCACCGGCGAGCTTGCATGCGAAGATGTGTGAATGTGGATGAGGCGAGTTGTATGTCAGGACAGAACAGTGCGGCGCCCTTTCCTCTCTGCCTACCCCCACGGAGAAACGGCGTGATGGTAAGTAAGTAGTAAGTGTATTATTGATGGAATCGGTATTAACTTTGTGGAGATCCATGATTATTTTGAAATGGATGGAATAAAGCTATGCTATTACTCTATTTTAATCTAATTATACTACTACAGCTAGACCGCATTCAAAAGAATGTGTGCAAAAAAATGTGCGTTGTTACGATGCAAAAAATGAACACAAAAGAAGTTTTTCTAGTAAGTAAAGTAACCTTTTTTAAACGAAAAAATATATATTTATTTGTAATATCATATTGTGGCTTGTAATACGGGCTTGCCAGGCAAATTTCCTCGCTTTCTCCTTACCGGACAAAGCTAGGGAATGGTCTTTTGATTGTGGTCGACCTATAGGTACTCGAATTTCGATTAGTGTGATTATACTAATCGAAATTCGATTAATCGTCGGTTGCATTTATTTTGTATAATAATCCTTAAGTAGAGTACCTAATAACACAGTTTTATTACATTCATTTTGAAGATGTTAGAAATAATGTTCAAAATAAAATTAATAGCGTAATAAATCAACATTTCTTAATCAATTTGAATAATAATTGCAACATATTAATTTATATACATTGCAAGGCTTAAAACATCTTTAAACTTCGGGTATATTTTTGTGATTTAATTAATTGCACTCATGACGTTATACGTTAGTTTTCTTTCGTGCTCCTATAAAAGTCATAAATTCATAGCGGTACTGCTGAACTCAGTCGAGTTTATGTGGCCCTGGACAAAGCTTATTCATGTTCACCCCTCACTGTGTTGATATTATCCATCTTCGTCTCCCCTTCCAGTCTTCCCCCTCGTCTGTTGACTGGTGGGAAGACCTTGGGCGTATTATACTTCACTCTCTGCTTGCCTTCCCTTCCTCGGAATATTCTGTGTATCAGAACGGCATCAGAAGTTCACGGTTTTGAGCCTATCAGTATTATGCTATTAAGTCGTCCTATCTTGTGGAATAGACCGAATGTTGTTTAGAATATTACTTTTGAAAATCCTGAAATCTGATTTCCATGGTACATGTTTCACAGGCTCAAGGCTGGACATTCACTGTCATTTATTGGCACATTTCATACTTTGTAATTATTATTTTTAAATAATAATTAAAGTATTTTTAATAGAAAAACAAGTAAAGCTTTAAAATACGGGAATAAATAAAATATACTGTTTAAAATCATCACTTTATGAGAATAAAAAGCGTTTTAAAATCAACAAAAAACGTAAAAATTTCTTGCAAATTGAAAACATTATAACATTATTAATATTGAATATTTCTTAATTATTTTAGTATAGATTCAAGATAATGAAGTAAACTTTATGCATATAAAAAAACATATTATGTGTCCATCAAAATATTCATCAAAAGTTTGTCCCGCTTAGGACACTAAAAACGATTTATTTGGCCGCGGCCTGTCGATTAATGCTTATATTTTCTTAATTATTTGTAAATAATCTTTATTACTTTTATATAAGAACAAAGGATCTATCTAAGTTATTGCCCTAAAAATGCAGTTTCTAATATACATTCTGATATAAACCCACATTTGCGTAAAAAATACAGTAAAATGTCCAGTCTTAAAAGACAATTGCCCGTATCAAAGTTGTTCAGTTATTTTACATTATGTGTATGTTGATAATTTTAGCTGTTGGACATTTTTAGTTTGACATTCATTAAATTAATTGCGTTATAAACAAAAATTTAAAAAAGAATTAAATAGGGTGGGTACTCAAAATGATCACAGAATAAAATTATGAATTTTTTCCAAGTAATTTTATGGCTGCGAATTGTTAAAATATATCAGTATAAAAAATAGATAATATTGTTAACTGCCTGAGTTAATAGATAAGAGTTACTCTATGTCTTTACTTCATGTACGGTAGGCTTTACATGAATATTCTATTGACTCAATGCTGGTATTAAAAATTAAATGTTTTTTATTTAGTTTATTTGTAGTAAAATATAGACATGAGAACAAAATTAGGCTTCAGAAAATGACGAAATAAACCTATTGTCACTATATTATTTGAAAGAAAATATATACATGAGGAGTCGCGCGCTTGCCAACATGTAAAAATGGTAAATAACATGTGATAAGCAATATTTGTTTCAATGAAATTATATTTATATTATACATAATTCATATAATAATGACACCTGTGATTTTAAACTAGTATTGTATGTAACAACACAATAAAGAGAAGTTTATTAAAACAACATTTTTATATGTATGTTCTGAGAACACAATTGATGGATGGTTAAATTTTATTAAATTTGTAAATTTTACAGCAATGATGAATAGCCAAAAAAAATAAAGCCATTACAAATTATTTATTCAAAAGTCTTTTTCTTTTTGATGTCAGATGGATATTTCAGAGATTCATATCTCCATGACGGAAATGTCTTTGTGTGCTGAAAATCTGAATCAAAACAAAGGCCCTGATAAATTACTTTCCGCGTGTGTTGTGGTCCGTTCACTTTACGAAAGCCACTTGCATTAGTGTGAGTGATACCCTCCGTAAAACGTAAAAATAGTATTCTTTATTTTTTTTGTGCATGGCAACTTCAGTACCACGCTGATGGTCGCACGGAGCGTTCCACTGTTACAGAATACGCCAAGAAAATTTAATGGCAATAGCCAGGCCACATCGCTCAGAGGACGGACAAACGCAGTCTTCCAGTGGCACCCAAGGGGGATCGAGAGGCCGTCAGGTCACCCTTATCCGCTGGACTAACGAAATCAT
Source organism: Agrypnia vestita (assembly GCA_016648135.1). Classification (NCBI taxonomy): domain Eukaryota; kingdom Metazoa; phylum Arthropoda; class Insecta; order Trichoptera; family Phryganeidae; genus Agrypnia; species Agrypnia vestita. The sequence continues at coordinate 46,585 of JADDOH010010142.1, forward strand.
TAAACTGTGCGGAAATGCGTTACAGCGACCAGACAAAGATCAGAGAAAAGTGGGAGGTACTTGAAAAGGCTTTCACCAAGCAGTGTATGGACACAGCGGATGATGATAACGAAAGGCTGATTTAAGACCAACGTTATAGTATTTTATGTCATTCAGATAGTGATGGGTCCGCTCTGTACTCACTACTACAATGTAGTACTACACTACACTGAAGTGCACACTTCGCACACTTTGTTGTGTAGTGCACACTACAAACTACAAACACCAAAGTTATTGAAAGTATAAACTTCAAATAGTACACTTCATTTCAAAGCGAACACTACAAAGCATTACACTTACACAGAAACATACTTTAAATAGTGCATTTTTTACGTGAAATTTTTGGAAAGTTGATGTAGATATATGAAGAAATCTCTGGAAACTGTAACAATCTGTAATTTTTGGAATCGAATGAAGAAATCTGGCTGGCGACCTTTTTTTTTTTTAGCTCGCCAAATTTTTATTTGGGAAAAAAATACTTCACTTCATTTAAAAATTTACTTCACTATTACTTCATTTAAAAATTTACTTCACTATTACTTCATTTCATTACTTCACTTCATTATTATTACAATTACTTCACTTCACTTACTTCACTTCATTTACTTCACTTCATTTCGTAGTCTACAATTGTAGTGTACACTTTGTAGTCTTCAAACTGGTGAACGTGTGTGTGTTGTAGTCTTCATTTTGAAATGTAGTTTTTCCCTTCGCTACATTCAGAGCATTAATAATCGCGTGAATATCTTACATTATCGGCGAGATAGACTTCTTCTAACATTCATGTCTCATTTTCAATTATGTTAAATAATTCATAATGTAACCGTGTCATTTGTCATTACATCACGAACTCAATGAGTGACGTCACTCACGAGATTCCTGATGAACTGAATTAATTCAGACATTTAGCTGAGGTCGTACTGGAAAGATCCTTAATTTAATAAAGATTTTTGAGTACAGGTGCATATTTTAAAACATTCCTTGCATCTGTCATTTTTAAGCTGTCTTTATTTAAAATGCCTACATAATATTTTTATTTTATTCAGTTTAGCACAAATACAAGCATGATTTGTCCATACATACATATAGGCATGATGGTATAACATAATTTCAAATAAATAATATAATATCATATTATGTTACATTATTATATTACAAAAGATATAATCATACAAGGAAGTTGTTTAATCTGTTGCATCAATGATCATACTCGTATTATCAATTACAATAAAATGTTATTTTTGAATTTTGATTTGTCATCTGAAAATATGTCTATATTGCTTTTTGAATGAAGAATATTATACCACATACTAAGAACAGTAATACGTCTTCATACAAACTGGCCGCTAACCATTAGAATGTGTGCGTGCGTGCTCGGCGCCGTGTACGCACGTACTGTGACGCAAACATTGACATAGAATATGGGGGCACAAGGCGGCGGCAGTAAGGGCCGTGGCTTCGGTGCCATTCGCGCTCGCAGCCGCCGCTTTAAAAAAAGTGCGCTTCCTGAAAAAAATGCCTTTTTATGTTTGTGGTACTTTACTAAAAAAGTGTGTTGATTATCACAAAGACTGTGAGTTTTTAAAAGTCTACGTTAATGTTAATCAGCGTTCTTGCAATATAAATGCAGAAACTAGGTATACTAATTACAGAAATTATGCGACAGATTGAAATTTACTCATGACTTTGTTGCCAATATAGAGAGGATGGAGCAGGTCTTTCGCAAAGAGTTCGAAAAGGACCACATAAACATTAAAATCGGCACATCAATTTTTGAACAATTAAAAGAAATTGAATTTTATTCGAGTTTAGTGTCTACCTTATGCGTCGGAATCTCAGACGCTACGAGTTAAAAGAAAGGGAGTAAAAATAAAGTGACAACCCTAGCGTCAACGCAAGAGTAGGCTAATAACTCGCCGACAGGCCGGAGATAAACTACTGTTCTGGGTATACTGTGATTATACGTTTTAATGAGTCGCGGTAACGGAGAGAAGTATCCGATATTCACATTAAAAAAAAATGTAATGAAATATACTGCTTATTGTAAAATGTAAATATTGTAAAACGTGATGTTTTTTTATTTATTATTATTTAGTTCTGCTAACAGGCGTAGTTGACTGCACTCAATCATGATTATCGGTTTCTGTTTTGACCGGTTTGTAAACCCAACTATCAACCCTTTAGTTTTGTAGAAGTATACACAATGAAGGATAGTACTGAGTCCAAACATTCAGTTGTGTCTAGTAAACCAACACCGAGTCGAAATTGTAATCCTGCGTTTCATTTTCACGATGTAGGAATCTGTCCCGGATTTAAAAAATGTCCATCAATGTAACGAAACTCAATCATATTTTATTTATAAAAAAGCCGAAATAAAGAAAAACAATTTATGTAGGTACCGTATTTATACTCGTTAAAGGCTTATTACACTTGGCTGAATTAAGTCGTCTAAATTAATTTAGGATGCTAGCTTGCTAAATGCGATTATAGTTCACTAAATTACAGTAACGACTGAATTAAGACTAACTCTTTAAGTAAGGAATATTTAAACCACATTTTTTTCGGGACTTTTTAATATTTTATTTTATTTATTTCACATAAAATTTTTCAAAGGTTACATTTTTTAATATCGTCCGTGCAGAGGCATATATTTAACATTTTTTTAATAAACATTTTTTTTCGTGTGTGTGGATTACATACACATAAAATAAGAAAAATAATCTGCATAATGTCAAAGACAAATAATCTTTCGTGATTTAAATTAAATTATTAACATTGACATTTGTCATAATTATTTATTTTATAGGGTTACGAAATTAAGATGCCCATCGAAAACCATACACATATATGTCACATTATGCTGTACCACTTGGACAAAGGGAGGAAAGCTGCTAAGCCATTTCGCGAACTCAAAGATCTTTTCGAAGGAACGATTCGCAAAAGGACATAGCGAGAGTGGTTCACTCGCTCCAGAGCTGGTGACACCAGCTTGGACGATAATTCGGCCTTTGAGATGTGTGCTACAGGCACACGGCGAGGAACCATTGGTCAGAACATATCCGAAACGACGAGGTGTTGAGCAGGGTGGGCGAAAAGAGGCGGCTCCTTAACAGAATCGCCCAACAGCAAGCATTTGGATAGGCCATAATATAAGGCATCCGGGCCTGCTTTTAACCAAGGCAACAATCGTAGAGGCCGCCCAAGATTAAGCTACGTATACCAGATTATCGGAGATATGCGCTGTAGCACCTACCAAGAAATGAAGAGGCTGGCAGGTGACAGAGAGGAGTGGAGAAAGCGAGTGCTTGTTGCAGACCAATCCTAGGATTGCGACCCAAAGAAAGAGTAACTAGACCATACATAATCACACAAATGTAACGCTGTACAAAAAAAAATGTACGCGCGTTAGAAGCTATACTTTATAACACGCATACGTACGTCCATTGGCGTAGATAAAAAATCACATGCTGTGTTGTATACTTTGCACACCACAAAATAGGATTTTCACAAATGACAGTTACACATCATCAATGACAGTTCTGCATACAATCAACGGAAAAAAATTCTAAAATATAGATTATATATGGTACCCACGTACCAAATTGGATTTTTCTGTACAAAAGAAAAAATGAAATAGTAAGCACATACTTAATTCAATCACCAAAATAACACATGAATTTGACCACAATTGTATTACGAAAACTACATCAGCAAACAGAAAATAAACTACAATAACAGAGCTCGGAACATATGCAATATTCATAATAGAATTTTCACGTTCACGTTCATATAAAAATTGCTATTGGTGGAATTATCACTCGGAAAACCGCCATCTTAGCTTTTGATTGGTGATTCGTGACTTCATGGCGTCAAAATTTTCGTTGCATGGTGCGCACGCATTTCGTTTCATCCTAAAATGTCACTTCCACAGTCTACCGTATAATTTACAATTTACAACTCTTATACATTAGGTTTACATTCTGTCAGGCATTCTGCCCGTTACTATTGTAGAATATTAACATAAATTGTACAATATTAACATAACATTATTGAATATCTTAGTTTTGTTGCATTCAGACATCAACTTATAATCAAAGTGGATAGACTACGCATTCATGTGAATCTAACCACTTGACCAAATACCTACTCAAGGGATTCAATTTTTATCTAAATGCATATTATACTTTTGAAAAATATTTTTTCATTGTTATATAATAAAAAAACTATCTACCCGTGCGTTTTCAGAGCAACTCCGATAATGAGTAAGAAATGATATGGAAACAAAAGCCAGAAAGTCGACGTATCATGCACCCTTTTCCCGTGATCCAATCGAGCTGAAACTTTGCAAGCAGACTCACGGCGACGATCAAGAAAATCTATCAAATTTTCGTTAAAAAAAATTAATAATTATAGTATAATTTTGGATTTTTCAAATTTTTAATGTTTTTTTCATACAAGATGTATGGATATTTCAACGCATATGGTAGACGCGAAACCCGAAAATGAGAAAGGGAGTATTGTAAAAACTTTAGAAAATTAAGAAAATGACGATGGCGAACGTCTGCTCAAAGAAAATCCCAAACAATGAGAATAGCCACTTGGTACTTGGTACCACCATACCGGCACACCGGCTCGCCTACCGGCGAAATACACAGCTTGTTTACAGTTCACTATTGGTATATCCCCGATCGCATCGGGTGTCGAATTTACCAGGATTCATGGGATTACGTCGAATAATAATTATCCTTCGCCCGCTCGGAATAACCAAATTCCACCTGGCATTTAGATAGAACTGAGATATTTAACATCAAGGATTAAATATTCACTTTTCGATTTCTTCGGCACGCGTAATAATTCAGAATGATAAAATTAATGTCAAGGAACAGAAATAAAAATATTGCTTATTTCGGAATACGGCCGATATATTGCACCTATAGAACTATAGAGACCTTATTCAAAATCTTAAGATTTCGTTATCATTATAAAAAAGAAATTAAAATGTCAATTGTTTATAAGGGAGTAAAAAATTAACCCATTAAAACCAAGTTTTTACAATACTCCCTTTCTCATTTTCGGGTTTCGAATCTACCATATGTACTTGTATGAAAAAATCATTAAAAATTTGAAAACCCAAAATTATACTATAATTTTTTTTAAAGAAAATCTGATAGATCTTCTTGATCCTCGCCACGAGTCTACTTGCAAAGTTTCAGCTCTATTCGATCATGGGAAAAGGGTTAAAAATCGATCCAAAGTGTTTTCGTCAAGCAAGCAAGCAGACGCCACGTTTTAAAGAAAGGAAGTAATACACCTCAAATAATTCAACACATGTTCAAAAATATTTATTAAAATTCTCAAAAAATGGTCTTGAAATATATCATTACTTTCATGATTTTCACGGTCGTTCAGAACTTCTAGTAAGAGTTTCTTGGGATATTATGCCGTGTGTGTGTGATTCGGATCCCATTGCAGGGTCTGATGTGGACATCACATGTGACAAATATGTTACAAAATATTGGCTAAATGTGGTATAAAACGTTTAAGGATTTTGAATAAAGATTCTAATAAAGATTTTTTGGGATTTTCTGCGGCGTGTAAATGACTTGGAGCCCGTTGTAGGGTCTATCATTAAGGGCTGATGTGGATAGGTCGATGGGCTAGGCTGGGATAGGCTGATGCGGATGATTTGACCAATAGGATAATTTCACATTATTTTTTAATAGAAAAATCTTAATTTTGCTTTAGAAAATACGTTTATGAAAAAGATTTTTTTTATATGCCGTCAAAACGCTTATTTTCGCAAGCGACGTCACGCATCAATTTTTATGTCAATCCGACGTTTAACACGTAACAGCACATTCGCGTATTTAGACATTCTTCGTTTTTACAAAACAAGAGTCCTTTTTTGTATAGTGTGTCCATATAGCCATGTCTGGGAAAAAAATTTGTACATATTGTATGTTATACGGTACCCAAAAAACTAAAAACTCCCGATAATAACCTTAAATTTCGGTAAATTATCGGATTTTCCTTGTGAAATTCCGTCCTCCGTTATTTTAAATGTGTTCTTAGATCGTTTATTTTATTAAAATAGTTCACAAACACCGCAAAATTTATATAAACACCAGGCAAACAAGAGTAAAAACAAAGCAAAGACGAACAGTGACAATAGAAAATAAACAAATTATCTATAATTCCTGCTACGTGACGTCATATGGCGTTTTAATGGAATCGTATTTTTTAAGATTTTTATTATAAAAATTATGAATGAATACATTATCCCACACCATCCATACTGAGTTATAAAACAATTACATTTATTTTTTCTGAATCTATTTCATATATTTTCATAGATATCTGTAAAATGTAAATTACCCTATTGGTTAGAGGATTTTTAATCTTCTGCTTAGAGTTTTCTGGGATATTTTACGGGGGGTTCGTGGCTCGGAGCTGTTACAGGGTCCATTGTCACCGCTGGTGTGGACATCACATGTGACAAATGCGTTTCGAAACATTGGCTAAAAGTGGTATATCGTTTGAGGAGATACTAGAGGATTTTTAAACTAATGCTTCGTACCGAGACAAACGAGACATCACGAAGTGTTCTTTGTAGGGACCTACAGGAATAACCACGCATTAAATTCACCGTTGACACGCATGCATCGCCTTGGAAACAAATTTTAGGAATTCGTAGACATTTTTCGTTGTAGGAATTAAAGAATTACTTAGACTTAGAATATACCAATAGAATTAATTACAGTTTAATGGCCTAAATTTTTACTTATGTGTTTTGTTCCCCGTTTATTTTAAAGAGTCCTAATCATTGTTCATTTCCCCTTTAAATAAGTTTTGATTTTATGTTTTATATTTATTTTTTGGTTTATTTTATCTTCTTATCTTATTTATCTGGTATTTTGGTTTAATTATCTTTATTTTACTGTATTATTAATTTGTTAAAGGTTTCTAATCATTACTGTTTGCTTTTGTACTAATCATCCTTTATATATATTGTTCATTTATTTTATATTGTTACATTGTATATTGTTCATTTATCTTAAATATTTTTTTATATTATTATTATTTTTTAATTATTTACTGTAAAATGTGTTTTATGTTAGGTATATAAAAATCCTTTTAATTTTATTGTACTGTAAAGGCCCACTAGGGTGTTGATTAATAAATAAATAAAAAATCTTTTTTTTTTTTGGTCGACGATTTGAGGTAATATTTAGTCTGTTGATTAACTTTTATTAAACATCATATTTGTGTATCACTGCTGCTGTTGTTAAACGACAAACAAACTGTGTTACAGATAAAAGAATATTTTTAGTTTATTCACTAGAAATTACAAACCAAATAAAAAATATCCATCAAAACTCCAGAATAATATTTAGCATTATTATATAATAATGCTACTTTATTCCTAATCGCCAAGAGATAGTAAAGAATTACATTAAACTTAAAATTTAAAATGGAAACGTCTAACAGGTCGGCAAAATATTACAACAAACAAATCATAAAGTAAACTAAAAAACGATTTTCCAATTCTAAAAGTATGAATTGTTAACTGTCCAACTAGGTAAATACCTAAATACTTGTAATCAAATGTGCATTTTATGTTGGTGTATACTTATGTGGTTAATATAATTGTAACTGCTTTATGCCCGCTTATCGGGACCTAATAAACGCGCTTTATTTTTACCGTTAAAGTATTTTTAATGATGATATATTTATTAATAGTATTAATTCTTTCTCAATTATTTCAGAAGACCTGAACAAATCAATTTTACTTTGCGATTTAAACTGGGTATTAATTATTTTAGTGTTGCGAAAGTCCAATCTGGCCCTGTTTGTTTGATTTAACATGGGATATGGGTCAGAAGATCTATTGGTGTGCAAAATATATATAATATTTTAGATATAAAAAAATCTTTAGCATTGTTTTTCACGGACCCGTTTTTATTTATAAATCAGATCAAAATCATTGGATCTAGGCTGTATGTTTATATTGGCGTAACAAAATTTGGAAAGCGGTGAAAGTGGACACAATAAAGCGGATGATTACTGTTTTTGCCGCGTTCCAAAAAACAACGAAACAAAAGAAAATTGTAATAAATATTACATTTATTTTTAAACTACATTAATATCAAATAATAATAAGAATATTATAAGATACATAGATAACATCAAAACATTTTTTAAAGTAGCTAAAGATATAGATTAAGGCAACTTTGTTCTTTATTGCTTCGCAACATATTATTTTAAACTAATGTTTACAAAAGCAAACAATATTTTATACAAAAAGGTAAACAATATGACTACTCTTACCTGAATCATAAAACCTCGATTTGTTTATAAGTAGGTAGGTCGTTGTGTTGTCTCCTTCACAGTTTGCACAGTTTTGTTTTATAAAGAAATCAAACCCACATTGAAAACACATCGCAAATCAAAAATTGTAGACAAGTCTGAGTAAAGTTATTACAAACCAAACAAAACATTTCTTGGTTAAGTATTGTTCCACCTGGATAGGTGTTTGGGTAAGAAAATGGTAAAACGTACGTTAAATGCAAAGTAATAAGGCGCTTACAGTCAGTTTTATATATTAAATGTGTCCTGAAACCTTATACCACATGCAGATATTGAGCACTGTTTTATTATGAAACATTTTGTTATTCAGGAAAGCTAAAACAAAACTCTCAACCAATGCCAAATGACACTTGTGTATTTCACGGCCCGCGCTACCTACAACCCGATTGTACCTAAAGAAAACATACCAAAACATACTCACTGATCTGTATACATTACGAGTTATTTCATAGATAAAAACCTTCGTAGATAGTTAAACATTTAGAAATAAAATAAACGTCATTATGAAACTTTATATTACGATCTCGCTTTGTTTTTTGCTAATCATGTTATTCAGTCGCATGGTTTTGAAAATTATGTATGTTAAAAGTATGTTTTCTTCATACGGAAGATCAAGAAAAATATATTGTATAGAGTATTAAAGGCAATCCCGATGAAGACTCAAAAATATTAGGAGCGCCACACGAGGGTAGGGTGGTCTATATTCTGTGGGGTAGGGTCAAGTGGGGAACAGTGTAACAAAAAAGTCATTTTTATTTTTAGAAGAAAAAAACGTTTATTTTATATTTCTTTCATTATTGCCAGAAGAATCATGTATTTTACCTTCATATTAATTAGGCTTAAAAAAACATTTGAATTATACTTAGAAATGACTTAATTCGACAGTTTTGGATGGGGTACAGTTTAACGGCCACAGGGGTAGAATAAAACAATACGGGGCACGCAATTCCATTGAACTAAACTTGACATTAAATGAAATAAAATACGGAAAACAAAAATGCTTTAACCTTAATAATATCTTCATAACATGTTTTTGGGAATCATACCTAATCATTACACTTTCATTTTTCACTCAAAAATAAAAACAAATGCATTTTTTTCTTATTTAGATTTAATCTTCTTAATATAGTCTTATTACTAAGATTTCGTACCAATTTCGATGTATAAACCTGGAAGAAAATGAAAATACTCAAGGGGGCACACTATACCATATTATACTGTGCCCCTTTACACTGTGCCCCACGTCTTACTGTAAAAAAACAAAATGTGTTTGAATTTTATAGGTTAGAAATATCGTTAAACATTGTGAACGTTTTAAACGCCAACTGATTGAAGATTAAATTCAAAATATAGTTACTGGCCAGAAACTACTTGTTTTTCAAGAAAAACGAAACTTCACTTGTCAAACTATTCACAATTTTTTGACAAAATACCTAATTTCGAACACAAGTCCGTTTACCAAGCAATATAACCTACAATGACAACGGTTTAAGATGGCAGCGCACGATATTGTCAAAATACGTAAAGAGACGCAATAGAGAAATTAAAACGAGAAAGAAATATTTCTGACGTTACACTGTGTCCCGTGTTACATTGTTCCCCACTTGACCCTACTTTGTTTGAATTTATTTAGGTAATCTCCAATTTTAATATTTTGAATTATTCATATTGTTGTTTTCTTAAGATGTTCATGGTGATAAGTGAAGTTTTTTTAATTGGCAATGTGAATTGCACAATAAGAATCATTATATTATCTTATCTATGAGTATCATTAACTTTAACAACTCCGTTTCGGAACGGGGCACAAGTATACCCCGAAAATCTTTTTTACCCCGAATTTTTTTAAAACCATTTAATAATTATAGATGATATTGAGCAGGTATTTTTTGAAATTCCGTAGATTTCCCAAAGAATACAACACAGAGAGAAAATTAAATGAGAATATTGTAATAGACAGTCAAAAGTAGAAAAAATTAGATGGTTGTGAGTTATGAGACATGAAAATATTTCGGTTTCTGATAAAATGGGGACACAATTAGTAGATTTTCTTTCGCAATGTATAAGAAACGCAATTAAAAATACTATAGAACATTTTCAAACCACTTCATTAGAACGCAAATTTGACTGAGGTCGCGTTTGTACCCCGCTCCAGCTTCCGATCTTATTTTTGATTTTCCGGTACCCGAAGTTTAAGGATCATGAGCAAATTTATTTACCTATTGTTATTAATGCCGTGCGATCACCGGTGGCCAGCTTTGGTGTTGTGTAATACATGAAAAATATATTCAAAAGATGGATTGTACAAATGAATATGTGGGAATAAATTTTATGAGACGCGTTTCTCTTACTGAAATTGTTTATAAACTGATATTTTATATTTAAATTCGTTTTTAGATAACATGTTTATAAATTTTTCGTACTTGTTTATTAAAAAAATTAGAATTCTATGAATCTGTTAAATCCATTATGATAAGTTACTCTAAAAAACTTTATTATGCGTATATCTTAGTGGAGACTTAGGCGTATACCTACCTCAATAAAATACCTACCTATAATAAAAAAAGTGGGTAGGCTTAAGAAATCTAATGTATAAATTGACATAAAAATATCTCGATTATATTTAAATTATTCTCTGTTTAATAAATTAATTATTACTCCCTTAAACGAAAATTTATGTCAATATAAGTAGTAATGTAATAAGGGTGCATTCATTAGGTGAAATTAATTTTATGTGGGGAAGTAAAATAAGAAATATGGAATTGGGTTATATAAATTGTCTTAAAAGATAATCAACTTACTTCATTTTATCTGAATATTTTGACATTTTGTAAACGTTATTAATTGTTATCAATAAATATTTGCTGTTAATGCCATTTTCACGCCATTCATGACATTTCCAAACGAGAACTTTTTATTGTTTTTGCATTAAAAATGTTGTACCACCCTATTATGTCTGAGGTCTTATTTAAAAAAGTGTTCAAAGTTGCACACGGAATTATGGGTTCTTGAGTAAAATATAGGTTATTAGACTCGAGTTGCAACACTAAAAATAATTTTCATCACCCAATCGATGTCAATAGGAATTGACATCTGCGGCGTCTGCGCCACTGTTCGCCATTATTCTTTGATGTCTGCAGTGTTATTCCAATATTGCGTCGTTCTGTTTATTGTGCTTTCCTTAACTAAATACAGTTATTTAATATAATAAATATGGTGGTAGGAAATTTGTACGTCGAGCCAAAGGTCAGTAAATGATTTTTATTATATGTTATTGTTTCGTTTTATTTGTTTTACAAAGCAATGTTATGGCGAATTGGTATTTTATTAAATCTTTTATACTTAAAAGATTACAATGCGGAATACATGATGTCTTTGTAATTATGTACATTAAAAAAAATCGTCATTTGACGCAAATCTTACGGCGTTTTAAATATACCGTTCATGACTCACTGCCTGAATGTTTTTAATCAATATCTATGCGCTTTTAAAATAGCTACTAATATTTGCGTGTATAATAATGTAAGTTTACATAATGAAGACCGAATGGAAAGTTATTATAATATTGATTTCAGGTATAAAATGGAGAAATCAAAAAAACAGATGGGCAGTATATTGGACTTGACTTTAAGTCAGTCTCATAAAATTTCTCCTTCCAAAGCAAATTTCACAAATAACTTACCGGATTCACACAATACATCAGATATGTACGAGCAAATAAGATATCCAGAGGTCATGACATCATCTACTTACGACTATACTGAATTTAAAGATAGCATAATTCATTCATTCGATACTAAACTCGAAGTGAATGATACCAACAAACCCCCCAACTCAGACTTATCTATTTTAGACAATAAATATAAAAATGCAGGTATCAAAAATTTACCAGCGGACTTGGCGTTACAGCCCTCCGGTGCCATGATTTCTAGCATTTGTAGCTCGTTAGCCGAGACCCCGGGTGATTCCGGTGTACTGTGTCTGGATAGCGAAACATCGGAGCTAACTGGTGAATATCCTCCGGGAATGTCTCTCAGCCTAGTGGAGGCGGAAGAGTTGACTTGTGATAATCCAACATCCGACGGAGACAACTCCGAGCCAGACAATAGGTCCAAGGCCACTTTGGTCAGAAACAAGTCCATCGATTTAGATGATGTTATGACGCAGAGTGACATTGAAAACCAAAATATTACACCTCCCATGTACGAATTTGATGTTTCGGAATCGTTGAAATGTCTTGGCAAAAGAATGAATGTCAACCATACACCGAACGAACATCGTGATTCTTTGCCAGATGTTGTCAAAACTTCGCATGAATCTAATCACATTTCAAAATCGGCGATGCTACAAAAAACAACTTCTTTCGATCTATGCTCTGCGGAATCTTTATCGAATTCAGGCACAAAACCGAAGAATATCATGGAGACAATGAAATCTGCTTCTGATGATATAGTGTACAGAAGAAAATGTAATAAGAAATCATCCAATTCATCCCAACCTAAAAAGAGGGTGTCTTTTCACGAAGATATTTTAAACAACACTAAAACTGATAATATTCATATAGAACACGGTTTTGTTATGTATAGGCCAGAGGCATCCATGAGTTACTTTTCTGGTAGTAATTTAAAGAAAGGGAATAATGTAAATAACCGCTATTCATGGTGTACAGTAGGAGACAGCGAGTACTTTGATTCGCAGCAACCTTTAAGCCGCAACGCTAGATCTGATGTGCTTACATATGGAAGGACTCACGTAACTGGATATCCTGATAAAAGTGGAATTTATGAATATCAAGATGACAATTATTTATCAAAAAACATCACCAAATCGTGCGATTCTGAACATTGCGTAAATAAAATCAATACTTGTAAATGTTCTAAAGAAGAATTATCCCAGAATCCTAATGATTCGCCGGTAGATCAGAGACAACTGTATATATGTAGCTGCAACAGTTCCGATTCCAACTTGAGTTCTGAGTCTGAAACCTCTTCTAGTCAGACATTGTCATTTAATTCCGATACTAACGTTAAATATAACGGAGGGGCCACAAAAAAGTGTGACAGCGCACAAAAGTCTTATTCTTGCGATTGCATTGAAAATAATATTTCAAGACCAATGATGAGAACCATGTACTTCTCGGATGCTGATATAAATAACCACGCTGATTTAAGTAATGAAGATACTCAGTTACAAATGAGTGAAATTTTGCCTAGAGCTAGTTGTTTAAAAAAGTCTTCTTTGAAAAAAAAGCGGTACATCCGCACCGATATTATCGAAGAGCACGATTCGAAGAGCATCGTCACAGAAAATCGGAGAAGCGTGAGGAGTCTGTTGGATTCTAAAACTCTTTTTGGTTCACTGAAAAATATATACAAAAATATCAACTTTGGGTTGACAATTGCCGAAAGAGGCGTTCCAGAAGGTTCTGAAGACTGTCAAAGTGTTTTGGAAGTTTTACCCCCAGAAAACAGTGCTAAACCCAGTTCCTCTTTGCTTTCGAAGAGTTTCGATGCCGGTTTTGATAACGCTTATCCTCCAAGAGACTCGAGAGTGAAAGTTGATGGTTACAGTCGTAATTACACTCACGAAGTTGACAACCAGCTAAGGCGGAGGTGTGATATTACTGACGGAAGCATGTTCAAGTCTGATGTATCTGAGCGGCAAGAGGCAAATATTTCTAAGCCACAAAACGATATTTCAAAGCAAAGTTTAACATTGGACATGAAAGCAAATAATAGCAAAACATTTATGGATTGGAAAGTGCAAAATAATATGAACTCATTAAACAACGACGCTTTTGGAGCTGCGAGTGGAGCTCGTAATAAATACATTGTTAATTGTGAAAGCACAGTTTATGAACACAAGGGAGTGTCCTACTGTTATGAGTATGATGCTTTTAAGACCACTTTTGATACCTCGAAAGACACCTTTACCCCTATAAATGATAACATGGTGCCAGTATCAGCGCAAAATGTGACTAAAGACAAACAAGATAACACTGCAAATAAAGTAGAAGAAGCAGACACAACAGACTCCAGTGACGACCCTTCCACTTCTAAAGATAAGGATGATCAGAAGAAACAAGCATCGGACACGCTATCTGAAAATGATTCTGTGCCTGAAAATTCAGATAAAGCCAAGTTCAAAGTGAACAAGTATATGATGGACAAAAATGATTCCACAAAACTGGGAGTGTCAAAGCATCTTTCGTCTCCGTTGAAACAAAGAAATATTATGCGCTATGAGAAGTCTACGAAATTTATATCTGATACTAAAGAATGTAACGATTCAACTGTGGACTCCAGCAGTGTGCAGGATACAATTAATGAAATAATAGATTTTGACGAAACCATCGAAATCACAGATGTCAAAGATTTTCAAACAAAGAGTTTCAGCAACCGTAAAGCTTCCTTAATGAATCGTTTTCTGAAAAACGTCGGACAGAAAAAAGCTCTCGATTCAAAATTGAAACATAATGCTTTCTTTCAAAAAAAGCTAAAGGAAGAATCTACCAAATTTCCAAACATATGTTATCCCGCAAATGAAAAAATTTCCCCCACATTTAAATTGTCTGCAAAGTATATCGATTCAATGATCAATAAGGAGGTCATGGAAAATAAAAGAGTTTCGGTGAAACTAATGACAGCTGACGAACCGTCTTACTTTGATAGTTTTGAAGAAAACGTGGCCATCGAGTGTTGCGAAAAATTGAAACTGGAATTGTTTGCAGATTCATCAGAAGTATTGCATAGGGTGAGTTGTTTTGTCTTTCTTTATACAACCACAGTGATTTTATATACTCACATTTAAAATAATTAGTTTTAAACACAGTAAAATTATACAAAGTTGAACTAACCCCCTGGTTTGGGAGAGGGGACTGTGACTATGTCCCCCCTCGAGTATGTTTAGGAAACATTTATAATGCAACTTATTTATTCTTGTCTTGCATAATAAAATCCCCTAGTAAACCAATAATATCGAGGGTAGAAAGCCAAAAGGGTGTTGGTGATTATTTCGAACTTTACAGGAGAGCAAAATAATGTTCAGTCAATATTTCTTTTATTATTGAATGATTTCCATATGTGTTTTGAATTAATAAATATGGAAATTGTTTCATAATAAAATAAATATTGATAAAATCAGATTGACAGAACTTTCTTTTGCTCTTCTGTAATATTCAAAATAATCACGAACGCTGTTTTGGCTTTCTACCATCGATACATTTTGCGATACACATTTTTTTTTTAAATTAAAAAATTCTACTCTAATAAAAATGTTTTTTAATTTTCTAAGACATTATATTTTTTTAATAGTATTTAGTTTTACCATTTTTTAATTTTTTCAAAATTTACAAGATCGTAGTAATATTTTAAATAAGTCAAAGTTGTAGTTGAACCACATTCTGGTCTTGATGTGTCCCAAGTTAGCCAAATCGACTGTATATGTTATGTAATGGTGATATGAAATTAATACTAGATAAAAATATTATAATTATCAGATTTCCTTTTATCAATGCACTTTAAATAACTGGTAGGAAAATAATTAGCACTCGAGGAGATAGCCAAGGTATTTATATCTATATCTTTTAATACCACTGAATTTTTAATAATACGATTTTGCTTATAATTTGGATATTTAATAATTTGATTACAGATGTTGAAAGTTCGATCAGTGTACTCGCAGGAAAATGGAAAATGGACACCACTCCTAGTATTTATCACCGATAAAGCTCTGTATGTAGCTGATGTAGAACAGGGAAAACCGTCGTACAACCTGATATGTTTCCTCACCCACGACCAGCTGGATGTGATTGTGGTTAGTACATCTTTGTACAAAAAAGTCGACACTAAAAAGAATAATTTTAATCCAATTTCATGTCAATTTATTTTATTATTTATTTGATTGAATCATTTATTGTAAAATGAATTTGTGACAATCTATTTAATTCATAAAGGATGTGCCTGGTGACCTGCATTTTACTTCAAGTTCAAAAACATTTTATTTTACAGATTGGGCCCGATAGTCAATATGTCAAGATATTTGATATAACTGGTGAATGTCGCTGCATTCTGATTACCGGGGACCGGTATCTTTGCCATCGTTTGGTATCATCTTTGGAATGGAGTTCACGGAACTGTCGAGTTGTTTACGGATCTACAGTGATTATGGGCAGCATCCCATCGATACTTTGGAAGGAGAGAGATTCCCTGAAAAGGGTTCTGATCAATACGACCTCTGTGCAAAAGGTTCCTAATATTGTTATTATGTGGCCAATTATAAATTGCATTATAAATAGTTTCGACTTAAAAGATATCTCGAGTGATTGGATTGATTTTTGTAAAAAAAAAATGTCAACCTAATTCTAACGGCAAACTTGTATTTTATTTTATTGACGTATTTATTTATCTCCTCGCTTTAAGTTTTTTTTTTCTAAATCTGTTACTTTTCCTTACAGTTTGAAGAATGTGCGTACTACGGCATGGTCGGTAGCAGTTCTCCCGGTTCCTGCAACAGAGGAAGACCTCCGAGTCCATTTCCTCCCCTCGAAGGTTTTCTAATGTTCAAGACCGAAAAACAAAAGTATTGGCGTCCAAGCCTCTTCTTACTTAAGTTAGCATTTTTCAATATTACTTAAATGTTATTCAATATCATTTATAATTCAATCTAACTCAGAATTATTTCCATTTATCTCAATTTTAAAAATAATTCTCTGCGTAGCACAGATTACTAATAAATAAATCCTTTTCCACTTAGGTCTGGTGCCCTGTCATACGGTTCAAGCACACCTCCGACAGAACCGTTATCTGAATATTGTCTTCCACATTCCATTCGGCTAGAAGGTGTTTTAGGTGTTAGAAGGTATTTTCGACTTTATTTATGATTATTTTATTGGTTGGCACAATATCTATTTAGTTGAATGCACATTGCCAGGCTCGATACAGCAGCATATAGTAAGTTATATTTGAAATAAGCGGAGCCCAGCTAGAATTTCAGAAAATTAAAATATTGTCACGGGATGTGAATAAAAACACTAAAACAATTTAAACTTTTATTTATCATACAAAAAGTCACGACACAAATTGAATCAGAACACTGTTCTTAAATTTATAGTTAGTAAATGTTTTTAGAATATTCCACATTATTTATTATTACTATTTCTTAATTCACACTGTTTACTGATCAGTTTTTATTCCTTCGATCATTTAAAAAAAATTCCATTCAATATTTGCATATAGAAAAATGTGATAGGTACTTCCTCTATTTACTTTTGCTGGAATATACGCATTGGTAACACTGTGCTTGCTTATTATCTTATTATTTAAATATTGTCGAGTTGAAGGTTCATAAAAAGCACAGACCCTACCTTTGTGCTACCTAATATCTTTAATTTTTATTTCACACAGGTGTACTGATGTGCAAGGCAGACCCCATTGTTTTGAAATTGCTCTGAATTCGGGAAATGGATCAACTTTGCAAATGGCCGCTCCCGATGATGATACCGCATCTCAGTGGTTACAGGCACTTCTAATGCACGCTGCACAGGTATTTCAATTAGAGTTTTAAAATTATTTTTTAGCGCATTTTAGAAATTTTTAGACTTTTATTTTAGACTAGCTCTTCGTACCCGGCGTTGCACGGGTTAAGGATTAAGTTTAAAATAAATTTGTGGGGGGAAACAAAGGTTTCAGTGTTTTGCAAAGCTTCGAATTAAAACAATTATTTTCATTTAACCAAGGCTGGAATGGATAGGATTTTGGCTTATTTTTTCCATCGGAAATATGTATTCAAAATTTGGGTCCATTCGGTGAAGCGGTGTAGATTTGTACAGAAAATATATCTGGGGGAGAGGATGGGTTAGAAGGGGAAGGGGAAATGTCACCTATATTACCCGACTGGTCCTAAAGAATAAGTTTGCAAATTTTGAATCCGATTGGTCGAACTCTTTGTATTGTATTGAAATTGAAAAAAAATTAAAGATTTGCATTGAAAATATATAAGTGGTGGGGAAGGGAAAAAGGGGAGGAGGGAAAAGTAGCCCGCCAGGTCCTAAAGAATAAGCTTCCAAATTTTGAGTCCGATTGGTCGAACGGTACAGATTTGCATTGAAAATATATCAGGAGGACGGAAAGAGGTAAAAGGGGAGTGAGGAAATGTCGTCTATGTTACCCGCCGGGTCCTAAAGCATAGGTATGCAAAATTTGAGTTGAGTCGGAAAAAGCGGTGTAGATTTGTAGAGAACAGACAGATAGACATTGAGTTTTATAGGTATAGATTTTTAGATAAAATACATTAGATTCCGAGATGAATGCTGAAATAAAATCACGAATAATCGATTTCAAGGTTAATCCAAAAGCATTAAAAAATTAACCAAAAATACTAAAAACTTGTAAAAATCACACTTATTGTCCGAAAATCGCGTACATGTTTGTTTACGCACAACAAAAATGCTGCAGGGTTGTCAATTGCTTTTTTTTGCACAATTATTATTTACTTCACTAGAAATGTCAACAAGTAAGAAAATTTAATCACTCAGAGAAATAAGAAAATAAAGAGGAATGATTTGGCCCTTTTTGATAAATTGACAGTCCCTATGTATACTGTCGAATCTGCAAAAATTTGATTTTCATTGACTATCTTAAACTATCAAATTTACTCTATGTTAAAAAAAGTTATATTTCCCTTTGTATTCATTCGTCTTTTTTTAAATGAAAATGCAACTTTGTCTTTGATATTGTTTAAAAATATAGAGTAAATTGGATAGTTTAAGATAGTAAAATGAGAATCGAATTTTTGCAGATTTGACAGTGTAGAGACCGTCGAAATTTTACTTTGAATATTTCACTTGATTTTTCAGTGAAAAATTTGTTATCCTGCTGCTCAAGGCTGTCTAAAAGTAATTCCGTCTATTTTAAACATGTTGAAGAAATCAACTCATTCCTCTGTCATTATTACAGTAAAACCTCGTTATTGGGGAATCCAAGGGAATCCAAAAAGCCTATGAAATCGTTGTTTTAAGTTGTTGCTTAAGAATATACTTTGCGTCTGCGAATAAGTCTATGCCAAGGGAATTGTCGTATTTCAAGAATAAGTTTATGATTCTACTGATACCGAGTTTTTTGTGGCCTGAGTTTATAGTTTTTGGGTCGGAAAAGAGTTGTATGTCGTGAACGATGGATTGGTACGTGACAATAATTTGACAATACTTGACAATAACTCAGGACAGTCCACATTATTATTTAATATATTATGAAGAAATTTAATAGCTAGAATTTAATATTTAAACTTTAACTTATTATAAAATATTTTATATTGGTGTTTATTGAGTTTCTTTATCATTTTTGGCTTTGTAGTTCTTGGACATGGTCTTTTGATATTCATTTTACACAACACAAGGTTGTGATCTGAGCCGAATGTTTTTAGAATTTTTTTGTTTGTAATGACGTAGTCTAGTCTTGTATTATAATGATATATGTAAATCAATATTACATTTTTAAATTTATTTTTCTTATCTACTGTCCACAAATATTTTATAAGAATTATTAAAATGTGGATAATAATTTTCCAGGCTCTCGAGGGTCCCAAGGTAGACAAGAGCAAGAACTCTCTTCCCCCGTGCTGCACTCTACTGGCTACATCTGAACACATCATAACTCTTAGGGAACAATTGCATCCACCAAAATCTCTAACAGAAAGCGATATTACACTGACCAATGAAACAATTGATGGTGATGATTCTGAACAATCGGGTAATTTATTTTAAATGCCTTTAAATGAATGAATTGTGATTTTATTAATATTACATGGCGAAATATAGGGGTACTTTTCATTAAAAGGGAAAAATTCTATTGGCTCACGATTCTACAATTTCAAAATTATTTGCTACACCTAATATTTTGTCGACTCTTACATTTGACAAATCTCCTATTTTCAGATGTACCAAATCAACCATCTTTAGTCAAAAATTGTGTTGAAATATTATCCTGTGCCCTCATTAAAGATCTTACGGCTTTCAAGATTCCGGACAACGACGACAATTGGTGTATTTTGGTAATAACAACAGTATTAACTTGATCCATAATACTTATATTACTTTTTCAAGTACTTTTCAATATACAATTTTATTGTGTCTTTTAGGAATTTGTTTTCTGCGAAGTTCGTGAAGGAACTGAAATGGGATTACTGTTTGGGAGCAGTGCTGAACTAGATAGGTTCATAGGGACAGTGGAAGCACTTTGGCATAAGACAAACGTGAGTATTTTGATAAGAAGAACATAGAGTTTTCTAGTAAAAAAGGGTATAATATTGTTTTTTTATTTCATATTTCTATCATTTTTTTCTTTTATTGCCTTGTATGTATTGCTTTGTGTTAGGATTGTATTTTTCAGCGCGAGCAGTGATTTCTCTGCATCAATAGAACTACAACTTTTTAATTTAATATATCATATTCGAATTTTGCATTTCATATTTATGTACCCAGAATTCTGTGTTGACAATTTGTGCGACTTTTTAGAGCTGTATTTAAAATTTATGACAAGAATTTTTTTGCGACCTGAAGAGTGTTTTATTTTAAATAACTAAATTGAATTGCGATTTGTGTACTGCTTAATAGCGATGCGATTGATGCCTTTTTTATTATTGTTACTACTTTTGACAATTGTATTGCGTATTTAATAATGATGATTAATAAGTTTTTAATAGTTTTTCATGATTCAACATAGAACGATTTTTTATTTACAGAATGGTGTATTCCCTATAAGCGTTTTGCCGAAAACAGAGTCGGTCAGCGGACGGTGCAGTGAATGGCATCATTGCTTAGAGACAGCCTGGGACAAAATGCTTCCAGCTCCTCAACGATAAAGGTGTGGATGGTAGAAAAATGTGTGGTAAACCTCGTTAATTCAAATGTAGAAAAATCAGTATTATTAAAAGTTGAGTTTTAAAAATGCTGAATTTTAAAAATGCATTACATATAAACACTTCAATATTAATCATTTTGTCTCTCCAAAAATTTGATAATAAATTGATAATATTTGCTTTTTGTATAAACATTTTATTGTGTATTTAGTATTAACTATTCGGTATTATTTCAAAAATCTCATAATAAATAAAAATTGTTAAATTTTTTAATGGTTATATCGACATTATTAAATTTTTTTTTACTGTTCTTGACCGCTTAAATTTTGGATTAACGAGGTTTTACTAATATTTATTTTTATGTACATTTTTTTTAGAAGATACATATGGGTTTTTCTGTATAAATGACCCAAATTTATTTATTGTTGATGCTACGTTTTATATTGCACAAGTTTTATGTGAATATTATTTCGCCAAATCAATAATCATAGCGATTTCTTCCTTATGAATGTTAATACTTCACATGGTTGGCATAAATAATGTTTTTTGTTCATTTTAAGTATAGTAATAGTTTAATAATCTGAGTGATGGAAATGCGATTGAATATTCCAGCATAATTTTTTTACAAATTGCTGTTTATCTTTGTTTTATATTAGATGTAGCAAATATTTTTGATTTTGTTATTATTTTTCTAGTTTTATATTACCTTTATATAATTTTTATAATTAAATTTATGTGATATTAACCATGATAAAAAATATATATATAATATTTATAGATTTGCAAGTGAATAATTCTTTAGGTGCGTATAAACGGTGTTGTCTCAGATATTTGATTTTAAAAAACTTTGCATATCAGTTGCTTATTTTACTCAGCTTACAAAAACAATAGGCAACGAATGACAGTTGGCTCCATATTGAACAGAATTGAGTACGGAATGAGACATTTATCATCTTTGTATTTTGTGGGCAGCGCGGCAAATAATTTTTCCGTTGTCTGCCGTGCTAAATAATACACGAAAGCCTTATTTTTACTTGATTGTTTTTTTTATTTAACAACGGGGTTGGACGCCACTAATTTTTAAAAATAATTTTTTAAAGGTAACCAAGGTTTTTATTAGTACTTGTTTTATCACATTACCACTGTAAATTTTTATACTATAACAATTTCTTTCGACTTATCATACTAGTATTGCCTTTTCCAAGGAAAATGGTTATAAAATAAAATACTGAACTTACATTGGGATTCTGTTTGTTTTATTTCATATTTTGATAGATTTTACTGCCAAAGGTTCAAAAATAATGTAATATAGTATCAATAAATTGAATAAAAAACATATTTGAAAGTGAGCATTATTGCGAGCGCGGTCCCGCGCGCGAGACAAGGTGATTTGAACACAAATTTAGAGTGAACCAAGGTTTATTGAAAAGATATATTTCTAAAATCACAATCTACGAAACAAAGTCTTTTGTGTGATATACGATTCGCAATAAATGTTAAATAAAAAGATAACAATAACCGAAAACAAGACTCACGCACTACCAACGGACACTGAAAACGTTTTTGTAAATTTATCCAAAGATTACGTCATTTTTGAAAAAGGCAAACTATTTCAAAAATAATACAAATATAAAATAAACAACAACGTAGACACCTTTATCAGCAATTACTTCAATAAATAATAAGAAACCATCGCACACCTTTCGCACCGATCATAGAAAAAATGGATTACTTTTAATTCGTTCTAAGAATGAATTTAAAATTTTTTACACCTGAGAACCTTCATTTAAGAATACACGCGAAGGGATTTTGAACTTTATTCTGTAATATTATAATAGATAAACGGAAAAAATGCACGCACGTAGAAGCGCGGATCCGTGCTGTGGCATACCAAAGGTTAATAAATACCAAACTATGATTTTATATTTTATCTTATTGTTTGGTTACTATATTTAAAAATCTTTTGGCGTAGGCTAACTTGGCAAATAATTGTTATTATTCTCAAAATTCCATAATTTCTACATTTTGAACACCGTGCTGAGAACTGCATTTAGTGTTAGTATCTACTGCTGTGTTTTAACCCTTTATGGGGCCGACCCGTTGCCGAACTAACTGCTCGTATTGATAATTCATATGCTACTCGTAGTATTGTCAATCTTAGTTAGGTGACGTTCTATAGAACATTAATTGGTTGATAAAACCTTCAGCAATGTTTGTTCCGTTCCGTTCCGAAGTTTGTTCCGAATCACTTGCAACTAATTTTTATGCATGATATGCCATCCGGTTTTTAATTTCAAAAACTTTATTGTCTTATGAGTCGTATATTTCCAGACACCGCTAACTCCAAACCAAAGAAATTTACAGCAGGTCAAGTAATTTATACCTTATTGTGTGAGATGTTATTACCTACACTGCTAGTTTTTCTAGAAAGTTTGTTTACATTTATAACAAACTTTTTAGAAAAACTAACAGTGTAGGTAATAACATCTCACACAATAAGGTACAAATTACTTGACCCTCTGTAAATTGTTTTGATATTGAGTTAGCGGTGTCTGGAAATATACGACTCTTATAAAGGGTTAAAGCATCACTTTTGAATTAAACTATTTAAAGTTCGTAATACTTAAATTGTGAATTGAGTTTAAAATCGGATACCAGTATAAGAGTTAAGAAATACAAGTTATTAATTAGTCAGTACCTAATCAATTTGTGGAGTCAAAAATTCTTTGTGATTTTTTTACAGAAATGGTTGGTACTTTAATTTTAAAATATTCAATAATGAATTATGTATTCTGAAATACTTAGTACTCAATAATATTTAAATTTGTATAATTTAATGTCTGTGCATTATAAGTTGTGATAATTTATTTTATAGGTTGTTTTTACATGTTTTTTACAATGGGTACCCATATTTTAATATCTTTGAATAAGACTTTCTTGAAATATTTCTTAAAAGTACCTATTTCGATTCATTTTTCTATTTTCTGAAATTTGATTTCAAATACTGGAATTTGTTTCATTTAACATTGGAGCATTCAGGGCTATGCTTTCACTTCATTTAATTTAAGTGATCACGTTTAATCCACTGTTTTTTAAGTAATTTGATTACTTTATATATTTTTATCGTAAATAAATAAATTATATATATTATATTTTTTAACGTATATAAATAAATTATTCTCACACATTTCAGTACTTGTAGCTTGTGAAATTTATAAACAGGCAAAGAGATTCAAGTGAAAGCAAAGCACATTTTTCTTAGAATTGGGTAATCTTGATTCTTTATTTAGTTTTTTTATTAGTATTTTTTTAATTTCCGTATTTAGAGAATATTGATGTATCAACCATTAATTTATTTATGTTCGCATGTATAGTTAAGCTACGCTAAGTTGCCGCTGTTTTTAACGTATGTTTCAATTCAAATAGAATATGGCATTTGCCATTTAGATTTTACATTATTTTGTTGTCCTTTAGAAACGTGGCAATGCTTGTTCAGACCCACATTATGATGCAACTAGTGACTTTGCTTTGGCCGTTGTTAAGTATATGCAAATTTGATATTTATTTAAGGCATATATATATTACATAATTTATAAACAATTGTACTCTTTATTTGATTTTCGTGATTTCATGTGATATTATTTTAATAGATGTTTAACACCAGGGCAATTCTTGTACAAAGTGTATTTATTTATTATAAAGTTATTTCTTTATTACGCTAATGCACTATTCTCATTATTTATCAAGGCCTGAGTTGTTATCATATTCATCATTTTGATATGAGTTTTAAAATAAATACTATTTTTAAAGTTCATTATGGCATTTATTATTTTTTCTAGTCCCATGTGATAAATTTAAGATAATATGTATACATATATATATATCATCATTATAATATAAAATACTCATTAGGATTGAATACTTCTTGAAAATTGTAAACTAAAATTTAAAAAAATTGTAGTTTTTAGAAAATAAGAAAATAATATTCTGAGACAATGGATCATAAACCATTACTGTATAACCTTAACCTAGCTTATACATATATCTGTAAAATAGTGCACCAAAATTATTGTAAAAGGATTTTGAAAGTACTTATCGAGGGTGATTATTTCGAACTTATGGGAGAACAAAATAACGTTATGTCAGTCTAATTTCTTTTATTATTAAACGATTTCCATATTTGTTAATCCAAAACCCATATGGAAATCATGTTCTTAGGTTTTCACGGCCATTCAGAACTTCAGGTTTGTGTTTTCTGGGATATTATGCCGTGTTAATAGGGCCGGAAAGGTCGTAATAACATGGCGTAATACCCCAGAAAACACAAACCTGAACATATGGAAATCGTTGAATAATAAAACGAATATTGACAAAATCACATACATTATTTTGTTCTCCTGTAAAGTTTGAATTAATCACTAATGCCCTTTTGGCTTCCTACCCTCGATATATTCATTTTATATTTACAGCTTTCTCTAATTCTGAATTTGTACAAAAAGTACATAATACTATTCAATATAAATCTAAATTGCAAGTCCAATGTACGTTTTTACATTGGGAAACTTGTGCTTATTGAGAAAATAATTTGGGTTTTAATTTAATTTTGAAATGTAATTAAAAAAGAAATTCTGTGTTTTTACTCCCTTCCTTTTAACTCGTAGCGTCTGCTTGCTTGCTTGCTTGTCTGACGAAAAAACTTTGGATCATTTTTTAACCCTTTTCCTCATGATAAAATCGAGCTGAAACTTTGCAGGCAGACTCGTGGCGACGATAAAAATGATCTAACAAACTTTCATTTTAAAAAATTTAATAATTATAGTATAATTTTGGATTTTTAGAAATTTTAATGGTTTTTTTTAAATTGGAATCATTCTATATTAGTATTTAGCCCGACGCGTGTATAGACACGAAACCTAATTAAAAGCGAAAGGGAGTATTGTAAAACTTTTTATGGGTTAGTTTTTTTCCTGTGATTTTATGTGATATTTACCATTTGTTAAAGAATATTAAAATTGATTCTCAATAACCGAAATCTGTATTCAATTTATTTGCATGTATACTAAAGTATATAACGGGAAGTTAAACATTCTTTAGATTTATTTTGATGTTAAGCAGCACCCTCAAATATTTATGTCTGCTCTCTACCAATAAAAAAGAATACTATAGAAAATAATGGTGACTATTATCCTTTCAATTTTCAAACATTTATTAGATTTCTAAAAAATATTTGTAAAAATTGAAGCACATATTTGACTTATATCATCAATGTATGTGATTTTTGTTGCTTTTAAATTTGCGTTAATGATACTCAAAAATGATTTGTTCTATTGATTTAAGTTATAGGAATTCCATCACTGTTTTAGTAATAAGGGAATTATATTTTGTATTGTAACTCAAAACTAAGTGGGTATAATTATGTTAACCTTAATTTTATTTTTGAAAATTTACGTATTTTTTACCGTTCACCTCTGAATGTTAGTTATATCAGTGAGTGACATTGTAATTTCATTTGGGGCACCATGATTCTCCAGCAAAACAGTAATAAAATAATAAAAAAATTACACATCCTTTTTTATTCGAATATTTTAAAGGAAAATGAATTGACCGTTAATCAAGTAAACAATAATATAATAATACTATAATTTATATACGAAATATATATTAATGCAAATATATTTATTAATGCTTTCTTGATTTTTTATGCTGTAGTTCTTGGTTCCCAAATACTATATATATATATATACATATTATGCTTTTTTTGCTAAATACCTTTGCGCTTTTTTTATGCTTCATTTATATATTCCTGAATACTGCTGTTTTTATGTGAAATCCTTACTTTCTTAATTTGTGCTATACTAATTTAGCATTTTATTAATAATTTTATAGTTTTATATGAAACGCGCAAAAGAGTGTTTATAAAAAATTACAACCACTTTTATAAGAAATTTTCTCTTAATGGTTTTGTTTTCAATTATGAATACTCTGGAAAATACTAAATATCATAAGTAAACAAAAATGGATTTTATGTACAATACAGTGAATTAATTATTATTGTTAAAATGATATTTTAAATAAAATGAAGTTAGATAAAAAAGTAAAAATTAAATGTAAACAAATTTCACAACCAATATTAAAAAAAAAACAAATGAAATTGACATTTATAAAACAGTGGGATTGAAATCCTTGAATCGTCTAAGACCAGTGTTTCCTAAACTATGGGTCGCGAGCAAATATTAGGTGGGTCGCAGTCACAACACCGCGCAACACGTCTCGTCCGGGTCATGTCATGTTTATTATAGAAAACGCATTGCAACCAGATGTCAATGTAGTGTCTGCATTGTCACTCATTAACAGAGTTGAAAAATAACTTTAACGCTTACTTCGAAGAAGGGATCAAAAAGTTTGACAGGATAAACTGTATTTGTAATCCATTTCAAGACAACATATCAACTGAAATTTCAACAAAAGCAAGTGACGAGCTTATTGATTTATCGGAAGATACGTCGTTGAAAGCAAGAATTAGCAAAATTCTGGCATTTGGTTGCTGACACTTATCCCTGCTTATCTGACGAAGCCATAAAAGTCCTCCTCCCCTTCACTACCAAATACTTATGTGAAGTAGTATTTTCTGCCATGGTTTCTATTAAGACTAAATACATAAATAAATTGGACGTATCGAATTCACTGCGATTAAATGTGACTGAAATTGAAGTCGACGCTAATGTTGTTATGACAAGAAACAGGCAACAAATGCATCCTTCCCATTAAAATATCATATATTAATATTTTTCGTAATGAAAAATTTCGATTATTTTTGGACGTTTTATTCTTAATTGAACAGTCTTTCGCATAGCTACAATATGTATTGGGAAAATGTGAGGAGGTGGGTCCCGAAAACTGAATATTTTTTTGGTGGGTCGCGGTCAACTTTGGAAACCACTAGTCTAGACGGTTGGCGCCGGCATGCGGCACGGCGGTGTGATGGGCAAAAGATTGACAATACATGCTTTGTTATGGGCATTGAAAGATAATGTCCATCATGTCCACTGTCTTTTGTTTGTTATTTGGCATTATTATACGTTTTCATTGATCACTCTAATAATAGCAAATAATGTGGAAATATTTAATAAAATGGCGTGAACCGAATATTTATGACGTTATTCATAATTTTGTAAATACCCGGATCAGTTTTGACCCACCATCGTAGAGGATGTGTTATAAGGATCAAAGTCTCAAAATCTCATGCACCTTAAGAAAGCATTAAGGCCATCCGGGATATACATTTTAGTGAGCTGATTTTGTTTTACGCAAGCTCTAAATAATAACAATGTTTTCAAAATCCGGTCCAGGCGGGGAAGAATAACATAAGGAGTCAGGAGATCATTTTCCTTAGAAGATGTGGTGTTGGGGTATATTTGTTTTTTCAGGGGTCCTAAACAGTAACCACACAAAATTGGAAACAGATGGCATCGAGTATACCATAATATATATTTATATTGTATGAGGAAATAGGTTGGCCATGCAGAAGAGGAAGGGTGTCTTATGTTTTAAGCGGGGTCCTAAAGAGAAACTATGTAAACATTTAACATAACACATTTTTAATGACAGTAATAATAACACAGCTTTAATGAAAAATACTTTTGGGCCAGTTTTTTCAGTTTAGGGAAAAAAAGCAATGGAACAGCAGAAGGCGAGATATTGGGTTGCTTTAGATATGTATCTAATTTATTGCTTTTAGAACAGTTAAAATAGATAAATATTCATAAAATAAATGCAAAAAACCGAACCGAAAAGTATTGAAATTGGTTCTCCCATTTCCGCCTCTTCAATTATTTCTTGGCATGCCTGCCAAATTCCTCTACTCGTCGATGGTCTAGGTTCTTCTGGCTGTCTTGTCGGTCTTTCAATTACTCTTTCATCAAGAGCAGCACAAAGAATCGTCCGAACCCTTTCAACTACAAGCGGTGTACTTAAAATTCTTGTTTTAAATCGAGGGTCGAGTACTGCCGCCAAAACATAATTTTGTGTTGCATTTAGCTATAAATAGTTTGTTCTTAATATTCGTGATGATATTCGGCGAATACGAATATTTGGTAAATATCTACTATTCGGCGAATACGAATATTTGTATTCGTTGCATTACTAGTGAATAGTATTGGTGAATAACAGGTTAACAGGATTGAGACAGGTTAACAGGATTGAGACAGGTTAACAGGATTGAGACAGTCTAGCAGAAAAATGAGCTTGAGTCAATAGTGAATGGTTTTTAATTGAAAGAATGAATTAATAAATTATATATATTATTGATGGAATTGGTGTTAATATTGTAGAGATTGAATGAATTGGTTGTTTCCAACAATTTTGATGGGACTGGGGATGTAATTCTGTGGAAGATAAAGATCCCGAGCCAATTAAAATTCACTGAGAAATAAATTTTTTTATCAATGAATTTTTTTTAAAATATTGATGTATAATAAATCCCTAAATTTTTTCTCTGATTTTCTTATATATATATATATATATATAACATATTAAAGTGTCGTGTTAAATTTGAGTCACTCTATAATCGGGCTAATATAGTGAATCAATACTGCAGAAGTTTTCTTCACAAAACATACATACCTAGTAATTTATCTTGGATGTAACCTTCCGATTAAGAGTTGTAGTGGTTAAAAATTTGTTTAATTTTATACATGTTAACCAGTAGAAGATAAGAGGTAATAAGTAAACATAAAATGACATTGAGCATAAATAATTGGGCAGCTTGACATTTTTACCTGACGAATCATCATACTCGTAAATCCACGGTACATTATAGTTTAGTAAGTATTGTAACTGCACAGTTTTTGTGATATTTTAAAATATTACTAGCATTTTAAACCTGATATAAAACTATTGACACCTAATTGGTATCCAGAGCTGGAGGTTGCAGGCACAATAATATCAGAATAGCTTGAAGGGAAGTGGTATCGAAATATTGTTTCTTGAAATTGAAGTTTGAAGACTTTCGCTTCAATTTCAAGAACTTGAAATAAACCTTTTGATTCCCTAAAATACACTTTCCATATTGAGGCTGGCCCTCGGAGTACATTCAAAATGAATTTTTCTCACCAAAAATGACGTTACGTCAGGTGTATAGTGTAGCCAGTCATTTAATGTCTAAAAATTATTTTATTTGTTTATTTGAAAGAGGTAATTTTTTTTTTTAAATTATTGCTTATAATGAGTATATTATAGATCTAGGCCATCATGGTGAATAAATTCCCAATAGCGTGTGTTAGAATTTATTTTCAAGTGTTATTTAAAAAAAATATTACTAACAGTAAAGTTGGCATTGCATCCCAAGACAAATGTATTTCAAATGAATATGTACTTGTACGATGATTCTTAACAATTGCAATATTCAGCATTTTACAATTAATAAGTTAAAAGTGTTACACACGTTAATTCTAAAATGCTCAATGATATAAATATCTAATTAAGCACTCTGAATCTAGAATACATATTCGAAACTAAGTATTGAAATTTTTTTAGATACATTATTTTTCATCATTAAAATATATTATAGAAAATTTATACAAAACTTGTATTCCTTTATGCTCTGCTAGAAATTTATTTTGCCATAAATATATAAGCTTTCAATTGAAAGCTATATGTAATCTAATAATGTTTGAACAAGTTAATAATGAATGGAATGTGATATATGAAATAATTTTGGAAATAAGGATATTATAAGGTGAAAGTTTATATTTCATAAAGGCTTGTTAGTAGGCTTAGTAATAAAAAGTATTATGTTAACTAAAATATTGATGTTTCGTCCGAGTTATTTCAGTTAGAAACTGGGACTGTAATGTATCTTCTCTTTAGGATTTTACATAATGTAAATTTAAATAAATAAATAATCAGTAACCCTTATTGTGTTTTGGTAAACAATGTTTTAGGAATAATATTGTAATATGTTTTACTACAACATTTAACAAATATAACTCTTTTAGACTACTCTTGTGCTTTTGCTGTGCCATATAATACATAATTGTAACAGATTAATTATCTCCTTAGTACCATAAATTAGTATTCATTCAAAGTAAAGATTTCCCTCACTCAATTACATATGAATAATTTTTTTAACCATTGTAAACATGCGTGGATTTATAAATTTGCGTCATTCCATGAGAAATTACCTAGGTACGGTTGTTTGACTATTTCAGATATTATATACAGATTGTAGAACTATTTTACCAGGTAACCCCATCACTGTGTAACTCAAAACAATTTTTATTTTATTGATGTGTAACATCTTTCCTCTTGCTTTTCTGCACACTTCCAATAGATAATAACAAATATACAAAATCCTTCTGATTTTGTATACATATTTGTTAAGTGGCTGGTGTCAAGCGTGTGGATGTTGTAACTTTGATACATTTTGGCTTATATCTTCAAAACTATCCAATAAATACTTTTTTTTACATTAATATAAATAATAATTGTAATTTATGTGATTATTTTTTTATATTTATTCAAAGTTTTGCGTTTATGGGGTTACCTGTGGTAAAAAAAAGTATGTGAACTGGCCAAGCAACTATTTATTTTAAAATTACGTGATTTCACGTGGTCATTAATTTTTTGTAAACTCTGAAGTATCTTAAACAATCAACAATTGTCATCTTTCAAATTTTTTGTATGTTTATCGCAATCAAACGCAAGTATTTATTTAGTACAGGTATTCTTCGATTTACAATCTAATTACATTCCTAAGCTTTGGTTGTACATAGCATTGGTCGTAAGCTGAATTACATACAAATAATGTAATTAGGTTTTCATTTCATTGTTAGGGATGGAAAACTTAATATGTAACAATGTATTTTATATTGTTAAAAATATTTTTTTTCCCGTGTAAGTGTAAATCATTGAAAGTGGAACTGCCGTAACTCAAGGACTATCTGTATATATTTTTTAATTCCCACCCTTACAAAACAGCTTCTCAGGAGGCATATTTTTTTTATGTACGTGGCAGTTTTTACGTGTTTCAGTACGTTACATGGGTCGTAAGTCGAATTACATACAAAAAATGTAATTATGTTTTCATTTCTTTGTTAGGGATGGCAAACTTCATTTATAACAATCCTAAATGTGTTAAAAATGTTTTCTTCCACTTAAGTGTAAATCGTTTTTAGTCAAACTGTCTTAACTCGAGGACTACCTGTATATATATTTTTAAATTCCCACCCTAACAAAACAGCTTCTCAGGATGCATATTTTTTTATATGCGTCAGTTTATACATATTTTTAATACTAGCATTGGTCTTATATTGAATTACATACCTAAAATTAAAATATGTTTTAATTTCACTGTTAGGGATGGCACTTGGAAAACTTAATTTATAGCAATCGGCCTTATTCTGAAAATAGCAATATTGGGATCTTAAGATTGTTATTCCAACACTAAGTAGACGAGAATAAAGTTATACGTCGGTGTTCGGTATTCGTCGTACTCAAATAAGGAGATTTTTTATTTTCACATATCTGTCTCAAAGAAATAACTTTATTTGCGGTGTACAATGTCTGCAATGCCATAAAAAAAAGGGATTGATTTCTCCGGCGCCTTCTTCTCCAGGTGGTCTGGTTTGACAGAGCTTCAAACGGATTACCAAAGTACCATAAACTTAACCTTACAATTCTCATGTTTCGACTAAAATTACATGAAATAAGTACTTATGCTGTATTTAAAGCTTATAGAACAAAGATTATTTCATATGCACTTATTAATTTCTTCTCCCACTCCTGATGTAAAATTATGGCAAAATTGTGATTGTCGCCTTAGACTCGTATTTACATTTTGATGTTTGACGGATAACCGTCATGTACTTCTTATTCACTCTCCCTCACTCTCAAGTAGAAATTGAAAGAAACCATCACTGACATATACCTACGTCTCGTTTATTTTTTATTTGTTTTGTCAATTACATAAGTGTTGGGATAACAAAACAGCTTTTCAGGATGCCTGTTTTTTTTTTCATATGTAGCAGTTATATTGATTTATTTTACAGAAGATTTTGAAGTATTTCTCAATTCATTGTCAGTGAAAGCTATATTAATAATTGAAAACAAAAATGTTCTTTATTGCTATAAACTATGTACATACATCCATAATGCTCTCAAACATTTGTTATAATGATGCTTGGTATGCTGCTCAGTTGTTTCCTATGTAATTATGTATATGCTTCACATACAAGTTTTGTACTCAGTGCTATTCGATTTATCATGTGAAGAAATCATTGAAATTGTTTACTATTTTCATAGTATTGTAGCATACATTCGGCCCGATTCTGAAAATAACAATGTCTGGATCTTTAAGATCTTTATCCCAACACTTAATAGATGATAATAAAAATTAAAAATGTCCTGAGCGGATTTTGTAATTCTACGGCTCAAATGCACTGTATTAAAAGATGATATAAGAAAGATTGTTTCTTACAATCGTATTAATTTCTTCATCCACAGCGTCCAGATGAAATATCATGGCTAAACTTGTAATGACCGCGTTCGGCGTTACCCCGTATTCAAATCTTCCCACCTTGACATTTTTTGACAGATATGTCTGGATCTTTATCCCAACACTTAATAGACGATAATAAAAATTAAAAATAAACGAGACATAGCTTTACGTCGGTGTTTGTTTCTATGAGGGAGGGAGAAAGACGTAAATTGTTATCTATCAAATGTCAAGATGGGAAGATTTGAATACGCGGTAGCGCCGAACGTGGTCATGACAAGTTTAGCCATGATGTTTCATCTGGACGCTGTGGATGAAGAAATTAATATGATTGTAAGAAACAATCTTTCTTATATCGTCTTCTAATACAGTGTATTTGAGCCGTAGAATTACAAAATCTGCTCTGGACATTTTTAATTTTCATTATCGTCTATTAAGTGTTGGGATAAAGATCTTAAAGATCCAGACATTGTTATTTTCAGAATACGGATGAATATCAAATTAGAGTGTGGAAACTCCAGCCTCAATCCCATGTCATGTCGTGTCAAAAGATGTAAAATTGTGCCGGGAATAGTATCCCTGTTTATGGCTATGATCTTGTATATAATGTAGTTGATACATCTTAATAGGCCCACAATTCTTTGGTTCGCATTGAGATCTTCCGAGATTACATTTTATTGCCAGATTAGATTGGTTATTTTCAGTGTCAACACTTGTGGAAAATTTGTATTTAATATAAGATTGTTTACATAAACTGATTATTTATTGTATCAATAAAGTATTTATTCAAAAGATAAAATGTTATTTTTTATTTTTTAACCCAAAATAATTATAAATTAAAACATATTTATTGCTACATTTGCACATTCAAAATTAATAAGCTCTAAAAAATATTATCTTAAATGATACATGCATATTATTATGCATTATTTTTTTATAAAATAAAATAAAATAATTTGAAGCAATAAATGAAACATTTTTATCAGCCAGTAATACACAAGATTAAATATTTTCCTCCATTTCAATATAATTCTCTAAAATAAGTGTTATTTAAATTGAATTACACAAATAATTGTAATTCTTATGAGGGAAAATTATTATTATTATTAAAATCATGTCAGAAATTGAAGAATATTATTGAGCCCTTTAGTTTAGGTCTCAGGAGAACGCCTGAAAGATGCCAGTATGATGAAATTATTCACATCTGGGGATGACGTGTAAGTTGTGATTATAAACTAACATCAAAAATTTAAAAATATTTTTTTTATTTCAGTCAGACTGATGCATTTGTGAAATGTTTAACTAAATATTTATTAATTTCTTACAAAATAAACTCATACTCGTGTTGAATTACACCATGTTCTTTTTGTGGCCTATCCACTCAATGGACGTTGGCTACGAGAACTTTATTTACTGTGGCCTGGAACAGTTCTACATTAAACTGGCCAAATCGTCTCAGGTTTTTCAACCGTGATGTTCTCCTTCTTCCAGAGTCCTGACTTTCTTCGATGTATCATCACATGTCCGAGATAAAGTTTTCGGATTTTTAATTACTTATTTTTCTTTATTCATCTGAACCATAAAATCTTCATTCATAATTCTGTCTATCCAGCTTATTTTGAGCATTCTTCTGTAGATCCAAATCTTAAGTCGTCTTATCAATTCTTCGGTAAGCGTCAACGCTTCCATTCCGTAAAATAATATCGAAAACATATAACATCTGACCATTCCTAGGTTAAGATCTTGACGGCAGAACATCTTTTTCATGCAGATAAAGTTTGCACGAGCTTGCTCAACGCGACATTTGATTTCAACCAAAGGATCTCGTCTTTCATTTAAGGAGGACACCTACCTATAAAGCGCGAAAAAAGGCAATTTGTGTGAATTTTTTTAAGGAAACCTATATGAATCATGGTATTGGTATCATTTCTACATGAAAGTACATACCTTTGTGAATATGTTAAATTTTTTTTATTAAAAAATATTCAACATTGGCAAAAAAAATTTGGTTTCTGTCGACGGCCGAAAAAAAAGTTCCTCCGCGGTGACCACTCCCAATTCATCTGTAATCATAAAAATAAACCAAAAGATTAATAAAATTGACACTACAATTTAGTCTTTGACGTAGAAGTTTTTGAAAATATTGATTTTTGACAAAATGGCGGGCGTTTGAATTTAAAATAGCAAAATAGCATTTTCTAGGGAAAAATTCAGATTTATTATACCGATAAAAAAAAAACTAAGTCACTTAAAAAAAAAATCCTACGACAAAGACTAGATAATTATGTATAGAATATCCACTAGAAATTTCAAGTTGATTGGTTCAGTGCTGAGATATTTTGGTCACCGATTTTTAAAACATGGTTTTGAGTAAAACGTATTTGAAAATTGAGTAATGAATAAATCACAAAATTTTTCAACTTACATAAAATCATTGATTCCAGGTCATCATCGAGCTCTCTTTATAAACATAATAAAAATATGTCTTAACGTTTCTATTACGAAAGTAATAATAATAATAATAAACGCGTAATCAACAATGGGATGCTACTATTATCAACTATAACTTTGTAATTTTTTTTAAATTTTTGCTTTAAATTTTCACCAGACATTATTAAGATCTCAAGCTTTAATAAAATGCAAAAATTTTAAAATGGATTTTTTTTAAATGACTAGGTAGGTATTGCCCCTTTAACCGCAGCCCAATACAATGCAATACTTGGGCTGCAGTTAAAGAGGGAATACCTTTCTATATATATTTCTCTAGTTTCGTTCCAACATTATAAAAACTTTCATTATCAACTGCGTTATTTTTGCTTATGAGCATGTATTATGTCCTAATCTATGAAATTACCGTTTTTTATAGAAAAATTTAAACAATTTTTTTATGAAAATTATATATTAAATTAATCAAAGTTGTCGATGTACTTTCGGCATTTTAATGGAAGTTCATTGATGCCTTTGCTGTAAGTATTTTGGGAACAGGAATCAATGAATTCTTTAAAAGTATTTTTCACCGCCTCATCGTAGTTGAAATTTTTCCCGTATAAAAAGTTATCAAAATTCCGAAAAAATTGGATGTCGATAGGTACAAGGTCTGGCAAGTCAGGCAGATGACGGAATTTCAATTCAAAGCTCCTGTAATTTTTAGACAGTCCATTGTGAAGTGTATGGACGACCGTTGTCATGGAGAAGTAGTGGACCAGAGCAATTGATAAGTCTCGGTTGTTTGACAACGAGCTTGTCTATCATTGTTTTCAATTTTTAACAGTTCTTCTTCTTCTTCTTTTGTTTGTGGGTTGCGTCTTCGTTGGCAATGGGTGTGATGGTTGTATTTAAATAGGTGTGATGGTTTATTTACATAAACATTATTCTATGTGGATGATTCAATTCTATTAGTAATGGAAAAGGATATGGGGTGCATAATGTTAGTTTATTTAATTTTTATAGATTTATACAGTGAGCTTTTAGGAATCTTGTTAGTAATTTTAAAGTGATTTGATCGTGGGAACTTAAGAGGGTTGGGATGTAGATGGGGAACGGAATATTGTAATAAGAAAGATCTTGAATAAAATTTGAGTACCAGTCATTGATTGGGCATCCAAAAAATATGTGTAACTCTGCAGTAATTGATGTGCTAGATCTCAAGAAGCTGTAATGAATTATGCCGGCACAGGTCCACCACGCAGTCACAAGTTTTTTTTTTACGCTTCAAAGCTCTTAGCTTAGTTGAAAATAGTAAGAATATTGATGTGACATGTATTCCGTGTCCGCATCTCTATTTAAAAAAAATAAATAATAATAAATAAAAAAAAACAGGCCAGGAGACCCAATTACAGAAGTGAAATACATCACAAAACACCCAGGCTTGAGTAAATCACATAGATTAAAATTGTGACTTCACCAGGAATCGAACCCGAAACTCTCGGTGTGGGAAGCCAATGTCACATCCACTGTGCTACGAGGGCCGCCTTTTACTTTTACTTACAATTACTCTTCCACAGTTGTACAATGTGTTTTTTAAATTAATTTTTATAACAAACGCTATTTACAAATGATATTCGTCTCTAAGAAACCAAAGCATAAAATTGATAAAACAATTCATGTAAATACTTTAAAAAGTCCATAGTTTTTCCCCGCGCGCTCCCAATTCGTCCCTGTTTGGACACACATGCGGGCGGCGCAAGGGGGGTCCATGGACCGCAGCGATCTGTACAGAAAACAGACAGGAATTGAGTTTTATATGTACAGATCTATAATATGATGATGAATATTTTTTTACAGAAATTCTAGATACACACAATTATGTTGATTTTTTGAAATCGTTTGGAAGAATCAATAAGAGCGTTTATTTAATTTAATTTCCTCGAAGAAAACAAATGAGCGACAGGGAGTGGGAAGAGAGAAAAATAACAAACAATAATATAAATATTCATTAATTTATTTATGACGTTACTACATCATGATTTATATTTTTATTATTCTAATCATATACTTTTTTTCTCAATATAACAATTAAAAACTTAATAGAAATGAGAAGATATGGGACACTGACTAAAGTAAACATAGAATTATATTATTTTCTACTTGCTCTAAAAAATTCACATATGTATTAAGTCATTAGTAAAATCTTGTTGCAATTCATTACAGATATCATCGCAATAGAAGCACCATCAATAGAATCAGAATAATAAAAATGAAAATTTAATTCATATGGCATTAGCTCAAACTTTGGGTCGTCTTATTGCATGTACATGACAACACTAGGAATCATTTATTTTATCCAGAGGTGCACATTTGTGAATTGTGTATAAGGTATTAATGTGCCTGGGATTTCCTCCTGATGAAATGATTTTTTAAAGATTTTTATTACAGAAAGTTTGGTGGTACTTATGTATTGTCACTGAGGAAATATTGTTTTCTTTTAAAGTTAAATAAATTCTCTTCATATTATTTTTATAGTTATTTTTTGATTCAGTATCATATTTTTCCTGTTAAAATGGACTTGCTTTTTGGTAACTTTGCTCTAGACTGTGGGACTCCCAGGGACTTTAAGGGCCTGAAAACAACTATACCAGCATGCACATTTCCCATAAAATATGATAGCCAACTCTGGGTACAAGAATTTGAGGGATCCAGAAGCTATATCTCATTTTAAATCATTTCACAGATATTTTTCAGTTCAAGATTCAAGATATGTTCCGCATTGTCACCAATGAAACATTATTTATGGAACATTGAACCAAGTTGATCAAGTTTAATTGGAAAGTTCCATTTGTCTTGGGTTGATATATATGTTAAAATTATCAGATTTTGATACATGATTTTGTGAACAGAAAAACAATAAATTATAACATTGAATAAACATATTAAAAAATATTTTTTTAATAATTAATTTGAAATTCAAGGACCTAATAAAACCATTTCGAATCGTGTGGAAACCCGTTAATACAAAATTCAAGGTACAAGAAAAAAACCCCAAAAAATAGTTGTGATTGCGAAATTCGCAAAAAATCTTAAAACTTAGGAAAAAAGCCATTAATTTTGTGAAAAAGTCTGTATTTTTGTATATTTCAAGAAACCATTTCGAAAACGCAATATTTAATATGCCAATACAAAAAAATAACAACATTTCTATTACTAAAGTACACGATATTGACATATTTGTTCTCACTTGCGAAATTTTTAAATTTATTTTGTCACGTTTCAAAAAAAAATCGAATTACGCGAAAAATTTTAACTAAAATGTATTGCAAAAGGTACTAAAAATTATTTTGAATTAAAAAATACTG
The DNA here is from genome assembly GCA_016648135.1 of Agrypnia vestita. Classification (NCBI taxonomy): domain Eukaryota; kingdom Metazoa; phylum Arthropoda; class Insecta; order Trichoptera; family Phryganeidae; genus Agrypnia; species Agrypnia vestita. The sequence goes on from JADDOH010010142.1 coordinate 86,128, forward strand.
GGGTTTTTAAATTATCGGGGTTTATCTACTATGAAATTAATATTTTTAAGCCCCGTATTCACTAGGGGACAAATTGTTCCTCAACATCATACGCTCTCATTAGAATAACTCGTTAGAATAAATAAATACGCAGCACTAATCATCATAACCCTTTTGGGCGACATTTCCGCGACAAGTGATATGTGAGTCCCGGTGTGTACACGTCAAATGACCGCGTAATTGTCCACAAAACGTGAACATAGATGCGTCATTCTGCGTGGAATATTGCCCAAGTAAATACGTGGTTTTAGACTTTCGGATTTCGAATTATGGAAAATTTCAAATTATCGAGGTTTGAATTAACAGGGCTTTACTGTAATATATATTCAATGATGCTTAAATTGCACATATATGTAATTTAAAAGTACATTTTAAAAATTGTTTACATGACCAAAACAAACCAAGCTCTTGTTCATTAACATGTTTGCCTATGTTTAATAATTATACAAACAAGTAACTTATACATAGTTAAGCTCAAAAATTCTTTGTCTAAATACAGATTTTATTTTACAATGTTTACAAACATTTATAAAAATAATAATTTTCTCAGTCATTACCTCATTTAGGCCTGTTACATTATATAACATTTTTTAAAAATTTACATTTGAGTCTTGAAAAATCAACAAAAGCTCTTTGCCGTGTATTATTGTGTACAGACATTCCCATAATTAAGAATCTCGTACACGAAAAATTCGATTATCAATATTTCCTAAATAACTTACATTTACAATTTTTTTATTGGTTTTATTGAGATATGGGAAGGTTTCGAAAAAGCCTCAAGAATCTGGTGGACCACCTAACTCCAAAATATATTTGAAATCAAATAGACTTTAGAGGAGTCGAGTATCCTTCTTCCTTGTTTGGTATTAGAATGATTTATAATTTTGATATAAACTATTGACTGAATCATTAGTATTAATAGTTGAGCAATCGGCTATTGCCGACTTTTTAAACTTTCGATGGAAATACGCATTCATCGGTTTTGGAGCAATTATAATATAGAAGATACATTATCAATTAACATCAAATTTCAATTCTAACATTTATTTTATTTATCTGGTGCACTTTGTACCATGTAAATATTAAAAAACTAACCCATAAAAACCAAGTTTTTAAAATACCCCCCTTCTCATTTTCGGGTTTCGTGTCTACCAGATGCGTCGGAGTATTTTCATTCAACTTACTGAGTTGTACGAAAAAAACATTAAAATTTGAAAAATCCAAAATTATACTATAATTATTAATTTTTTTTGATGAAAATTTGATAGATTTTCTTGATCGTCACCACGAGTCTGCTTGCAAAGTTTCAGTTCGATTGGATCACGGGAAAAGAGTTAAAAATCGATCCAAAGTTTTTTCGTCAGACAAGCAGTCGCATGGTATTTATTTGAGGATAACCCAAAGGGATATCAAAATCTGACCCGGCAATTTTGAGAATAATAATACTTTAGAATACATAGGGTCAGAATATACAGTGCATCCAGTGAAATATAAATTTCAATAAAAATAACTTTTTCCTGTAGAATAGAGTCTGATTGCGAATAAAATAAAAAAATGTCGGAAACGAGTATTAAAAAATTGTGACACTTTATTTATACCCTTTGGGGCGGCTTGTTGCTATGCGGGGGCGGTTGCACCACAAGTGGTATCGGATGCGGCGTGTTTACTGCGGCGGCGGCCGCTCCACCACACACAGTTGTACGGGAAATGGGATTTTTCAAAGTCTCACAAGTGTTTAATATTTTTCAATTTTTTAATACTCGTTTCAGACATTTTTTAAATTTTATTCGCAATCACTCTACTGTATTCTACAGGAAAATGTTATTTTTATTGCGATTTATTTTTCACTGGATACACTATGTAGGGTTATTTGGAAAAAAATAATAACCTCGCAGGAATATATTCCTGCCTTGATTATGAGTCGAAAATGTTCAAGCTCTCATGACCTAATATCAATAGTTATGGAGATACGCGACATCAAAGTTCGCATTTTTTTCTCATCATTTCTGACTTATTTTTTGTAAAACGTTGGACTATCATTACAGTAACTTACATCAAATATGAAAAATTCATTCCTTTTAATACAAGTCAAATAAAATAATAAAAACCTTCGAATTCCAATTGGAAAACATTCCAATTGGAAATTTTTCAGGGTTTTCATCATTTTATTTAACTTTTATTGAAACAAATGAATTTTTCGTAATTTATATATGTTGCTGTAATGATAGTCTGACGTTTTACAAAAAATAAGTCAGAAATATTGAAAAAAAAATGCAAACTTTGATGTCGCATATCTCCATAACTATTGACATTAGTTCATAATAGCTTGAACATTTTTGACTCATAATGAAGGCAGGAATATAGTCCTGTATATTACGACCCTGTGTATTCTAAAGTATTACTTTTCTCAAAATTGCCGGGTCAGATTTTGATGCCCCTTTTGCATGAGGATGTAGTTGAGGTATCTGCATATAAATACTACATCAGTGTCGCTATTGGTTCTTGGACCACTTCCCATACAAATTTGCCCAATCTCCTTTGATGTAAATTATTATGACGCATAATAATATATTTTCATCACAACATTGCAGATTTTACATACATATATGTATAATGAAGAAACATACAAATGTGAAACACATATTTTGTAACATTAACATTCATGTATATACGTACATACTATGTTATGAGATATAATATTGAATATTTAACTAGATGAACACCGTATTGACTGACAGGAAACATTCCATCTTTAATAAACGAATCTTCAACCACACGGCTCACTGACACGCTGGTCTATGAAACATTTATATTTAACATCGAACATTTGATTAGTGAACACCACATTTTCTGATATAAAAGATTCCATCATTTTCACAAATGACACCACAACCACATGACCTACTAACATGCCATTTATGTATACATGGAGATTTAATATTGAACATTTAACTACTTGAACACCAAATTAACTGAAATGAAACATTCCACACTTTTCATAAATGATACCGCAATCACAAAGTCCACTGCCGTTAAGCCGGTCTGCGTAACATTTACATTTATGTATCATGTTACGCACATTTAAAGGGGGGGTAAGGTTTTTAATTTTTATTTTCATTTTATTATTAATTTTTTAAATGAATATAAACATCGCAAGAATATTGTGTGAAAATTTCGATTAAATCGGAGCAAAATTGACGAAGCTATGAGCATTTGAGCGATGCTCAGATTGATTTTCTATACCTGCTCGGGCAGCTGAGGGACGCGCTTACCTGATGATTACCGGACGCGCTATTGCATTGGAAGAGTTTTGCGTAGACAAGGACAAAAAGATACTCTTTGCTGTATGGACCTGGCATCAACGACTATATGTAAGTATTAAAGAATTGTCGAGTTTTATTTTGAATTTTATAGTATGAAAAACTTTAAAGCGTAATTTTTGAATCCGTGTATGACATAACTCAAAATCTACTGGACCGATCGATTTGAAATTTTGCACAGTACTTCTTCACATAATTCACCAGCTAATCAATCATCCCCCAAGCCCATACTCCACCCTTAACCTCTCCCCAACTATAGAGTATCCATGCGATCCATGACCCGCTCAACGCTCGTTCGGCATCGTCCCCCCCCGAAACGACCCATAGTCCTATACCCTCCCTCCGGCCTCCGCCCAAATCAGATGCGCCCCGTGGGCGAGGCCGAAGATATCGATGGGAGCCTGCACAATCTAGCGGTCACCGGTCCACCTCCATCCAGGCCAAGCTACTCTAGTCCCACCGTCGTACGCTCTGCCCCTAAATAAGATCCAGACACCATCGGTCCGCCGAAGCGCCCTCCCCCTCAGGCCCCCCATTCTTCTTTAAATTTAATTTTTAATTGTAATTTTAACAGTAACAAATTGGGCCGATTTCTTATAGCTGAAAATCGGTGTTTTTGGCTTCCAAATGTTTTAGCAGTAGTCAGCAAACATCTTGAAAATTTTCGGGCGTAGTGGGGGAAGTTTGCGCATATTACCAAAGAGATCCACCAAAAGAACCCAAATTTTTGTCTTCTGCGCATTTTCCCCCACTTTGGCCGAAAAATTTTTTTCACGAAGGTTGCCGGCAACTGTACCAAAAATTGAAAAAAAAATCCTTAGGGGGTTACCTCGAGAAACATCTCCTTTAAAAAGTGCATTTTGATTTTTTTGTTTCAGATGATACTGTTGCGAATTATGATGTACACCGCAAAACAAACTCACTTAAATATAAATATTTTGCAACGAAAATTATGTTTAAAAAATGGATTATTATATGGAAATTAAGTAAACAAGTAAATTAGCACTACCGTATCGCTAAAAAAAAAAAAATCTTGACAGCATGCCTTTTTTCACCGAATTAACCCCCCCCCCTCCCCTCTTAATTAGAGGAACACCACATTGCTTGATAGGAAACATTTCACACTTTTCAATAATGATACCACAACCACATGGCCCACTGACATTAAGCCACTTCAAGAGCTGGTTGTATAAACTTGGTTTATAATACATAGTTTGTTTTAAGCATATATGAAAATAGGTTATTTAATTGGTGAAAAACACAAAAAATACTTCAAACCAAATTGATACAACAGGCCCTAAGTAACATTTACATTTATGTATTATATTATGGACATTTAAGAACACCGATTGGCTGATAATATACATTGAACTTTTTCATAAATACACCATACTGTACCGCAGGGACCATTGGGCTTAAGAAAATTAGGCTTCAAGTGCCTTACATTATAATAAAAGCTAGGTATGATTATGTGTGAAACAGCTGAATATTTTAAAGTATACAATATAGAAAACAGTGATTAATACCGTCAAGGTGAACAAGTGCGTGAAATTGCGATGATGGTTTAAAGTTTGGAGCGTAAACTTGTTAATGATGCTCAAAAGGTAAATTATAAAATAAAAGGACAATAATTTGACATATAATTAATGACACGGAATGTCGATGCATATATAGAAAGCCACTGATAACTATCTATTGCAGACCTCAATAGACTATTGCCGTTAAAACCCATTACATAGTTTTGACAAGTAACTTGTACATGTCACTTGAATAAAATAAAAATTATAACTGACAAAAATAAGCTGTTGATAAAAATAAACTATTTTACTTTTCTTATTTACATTAACTATTATTTTGTACAGTTAGACTGTAAGAAATGAGATCTTTAAAATTAATTAGTCTCCTCAAAGTCTTAAAAAGAGTATATAATATAACAAAATATAATATTTCCGAATTAAAAGTTCGTATCTAAAATAGAGTACAAAGTATTTTCTTTGAATTATTTGAAGACATTATTTACATTTCTTTTTATCCTTTAATTTTAAAAAAATTTTATGCTGACAATATAGGATTGATTGTCTGTTATTTTAATTTGTCGGTCATCACACAATTCATATCATGGTTTGATATAAACGTATCAAACAGGGTCGTTATCATGGCTTTTCAACTTGCCACAACACAAATAGTTTTGTGAAAGACTGGAATGTATGAGTGATTTAAAAACTAGATTTGATTTGTAAATGCACATGATCCAGCGTTGATGGCGAATTGTGAACGAGATTTACAGAGTAATAATTTACAAATTTATAATTTACAGAGTAATAAGTAGAATGTAAGACGTATGCAGGGAAAATTATGAATTTAGCAAGTCAAAAGGGATTTTAATGTTTTAAGGCTACAACAGGTTGTGAGGTCCGATTTCTGCATTGAAACACATCACAAAAACACCCAGACTTGAGAAAATCATATACGTAGATAAGTCAGTGGCGTGCGGTGGGTATAAACTTAGGTTATGCTGTGACTGACTATATATTATAGTTAAAAACATATATACGCATATACTTACAAGGGTATGTAATTTTTTTAACTGTATATACTGAACTATTCTGAGAAGCTTTAACACTAGAAGCGCGGAAAATCCTGACATCCCTAGAAGCGCAGATGGGGCTTTTACAGAATATTTGCGACCCATTTGATCCACAACGTCTACCCCATACTATGAACTATTGTAAAATGATACTACATTCGGTTTCTTTTTTATACCAGTCTCAATTTTAATATCTGGGTGCACAGTGCTAAGGAAAAGAACATTTTACTTGTACCATTTAATTTTAGAGTTTCGGCAAGGGACAGAGACGTGAAAAAGTGATCACAAGTGATATTTCTTCCTTTTTTTGGGTATCTAGGTTTAGGCTGCATCAATTGTTTTACTACGTAATCCCCAAGACGTTTGTCATTTGACCTGACGTCATCCTTGCATAGGTACGGAAATGCATTTACTAAATGTTTAGAGTACTTATCTACAGCTCACCAGAACTTTTTGTCCGTATTTATCAGGTTTTGAGGCTATACATTGAGATTGACCATAGTCGCTATTTGTGGGTAATTGTTGCCAATCTTCATCGGAATAATGCAACGGCTCGCCTTCCCGAGTACTCTTCATCGATATCTTGGAGAGATTGAATAATTTTGGCAGATTTAGCCATATTGCGCAAAAATATTTTAGTTTCGTACGGGCGATGTGACAGAAACAAAACACACGCTACGCTCTCGCCTCTGCCGCCCGGTTGCTAATGTAGCGGTTCCGATACCATCCCGCCGCTGAGTCATGAATATTCAACACGGCACGCAAGTACCTACATTGAGGAAATCAACGATATTTTTACTAATTCAGTATATATAAGAATCATGAAGTTAAATTCAGACATCCATGACTGGGTCAAATATGACCCAACTTTGCATTGAGGTAAATTTGATTAAAAAAAATTATATCGTAATTACGTTAAAGGTTATAAAAAATTAGGACTCTATGCATGGTAAGACATCCACTAGAACAGGGAGAACATCGAAATGGGTCAAATTAGGGACGCCCGCACTTCTAGTGTTAATCCACAAAAATAATTGCACTATAAAAGAAGTATTGTAAACAAGGATTTTCTAAATAAATATTTTCTAAATAAAACGGCAAAATTTTTCAATATATTTTGAAGATGATTTGTATGTAATTAAGTCGGGAATAAGACTAATTTCAAATATACGTTTCTTTTCATAAAAATAAATTAAACATTTTATGATATCATCGATGGAAATGTCGTCGTATATAAATATTTTCATATTGCGTATAAAATATTCCAAAACCTACATTTTATGAACTTTCTTTATAAATTACCATAAACTAATTCAAGTAAATAGAAAAGGATTCAATTTGTAATGTTAACTGTTATTAATGTTCTCAGTAATGTACTTCAGTACAGTACAGTAATTCAAATAAAAATGATAAAGGAAAAGAAAAAACGTACTCAACATAATATGGAGATCATATGATTTGACAGTTGAAAGTTGGAATTTACCATAGAAAATAGAAATAGAATTCACATAAAAAGTTGCATGTGTAAGCAACTGGAATTTGTAAAAAATGTCATTTCTGCACGTGACGTGCGCGTAGTTGTCACCTTACATTAGACCTTTTGAAGAAACACGCTATTCTATTTTTATTTATCTACTACAAAAAACTTGCAGAGGGTGAATTATTATACGGTGCATTAGGAAAATACACAGTTCAGGATTTTTTTCTCGACTTGACTAGATCTAAGAAACAAATTTGTTGGACGCAAAAAAGTGAGATAAATTATGAATTGACATGAAGTTGGATACAGAAATGTCGGAAATAAAACATCTAGCCGTAGGACAAATTACGGCTAGAATATTAAATCGACTTTTTCTTAAGATAAGGATTATTTGATTAATAATTGTTTCCCAGAATCTGTACCAACGCACAGCTTTTTTACTTGTGTGCGCTGCATGAACGAAATCCAGAATCCCTGGTATGAGAAGCCGAGAAGTGTTAGCTCATTGGACTAAGAGGGCTGCCTATGATGGTTTTCGAGAAGGAGAAAAATAAGACAATGTGCAAAAAAATGATATTAGATGAGAAGTAGACGAAATTGCGTATTTGGGAAGTATCTTCGATAGAAACGGAGATACTGTGAAAAAGAAAGGAGTGTGACTGCAGGGAATAAAGTTAAAAAATATTTCTGTTTTACAGGATTATATTTTAATTGGGCTAAATTAGTAATGTGTTTAATGCATACTGAAAAAAAACCCTGTTAATATGTAAATATAATAATAATAAAAAATAAAAAATTTCTGTAATATAATCTAAAAATAAAGGGATTTTAACTACAAAAATAATCGAGTCAAACCAAACCATTTTGTTTTTAATGCGGTTTGTTTGGTTGTGTGTAAACACTTAAGGCGGCACATTCACTGCAAATGCATATTTCAACGTTTTTTTAATGAAAATGTGGGTTTTTATTATTCATTTATATCAGAATGTATATAACAGATTGCAATTTTTTAGGGTGATAACTTAGATAGAACCTTTGTTCTTATATAAAAGTAATACACTGAACATCATTTACAATAATTAAGAAAAATATAGGCATTAATCGACGGGCCGCGGCAATAAAAATGTTCTAGGGCGAAGAGAGGTTTGTTTAATATTTGTATGTAAGCATAATATGTTTTTTTTATATGTATAAAGTTTACTTAATTATCTAGAATAATTACTAAGGAAATTAAGAAATATTCAATATTAATAAAGTTATAATGTTTTCAATTTGCAATAAATTTTTACATTTTTTATGATTTTCAAATGTTATTTATTCATATAAAAAGATAATTTTAAATGATATATTGTATCTATATCCACACTTTGAGTCTTCATTCACTACTAAAAAGCCACATTTTTTATAAAAAACACGTTAATTATTATTTTAAAATAAAAATTGGAACCGTTCCAAAATCCATATAAAACCTTAATATATGGGAGATATCAAATGCTTTTGAGCGTATTATATAATAATAATTCATATAAACGTCAAATTTGGCGTAGAATTACGATTAATAGTGAAATAAATGACGAAGAATATTCGGCAACATAAGCACGTCTGGCCTCTGCCGTGGCCACCGGCATGTGATCAGCATTCTGATGTATGAGGATCTCGTTTTTCATACTTTAGAATTTTTATTTTAAAATAATAATTAACGTGTTTTTTATAAAAAATGTGGCTTTTTAGTAGTGAATGAAGACTCAAAGTGTGGATATAGATACAATATATCATTTAAAATTATCTTTTTATATGAATAAATAACATTTGAAAATCATAAAAAATGTAAAAATTTATTGCAAATTGAAAACATTATAACTTTATTAATATTGAATATTTCTTAATTTCCTTAGTAATTATTCTAGATAATTAAGTAAACTTTATACATATAAAAAAAACATATTATGCTTACATACAAATATTAAACAAACCTCTCTTCGCCCTAGAACATTAAAAACGTTTTTTGCCACGGCTTGTTGATTAATGCCTATATTTATCTTAATTATTGTAAATAATGTCCAGCTTATTACTTTTATATAAGAACAAAGGTTCTATCTAAGTTATCGCTCTAAAAAATTGCAATCTATCATATACATTCTGATATAAATGAATAATAAAAACCAAAATTTTCATAAAAAATGTCATAATATGCATTTGCAGTGAATGTGCCTTCTATAAATATAACTAAACAATATAAATTATGAATCAGTCAATAATAGTTACATATTTACAAATCTGAGATACTTAATAAACTAAAAAATAATTTGTACAATGTACAAGATACAAATGACAGCAGTGTGTTTTAAATTTACATTTTTGGACAATCATGTTTTGACATCATCAATCAATCAATGACATTGCTGTTGCAAATCGGGATAATAATCTACATACATTTACATCACTGGGAATATCTGGTATTTACATACTGAACTTTCTCTTTTTGGTTGCTGTGGGGAAAACTGGTAACGGTTTGTTACTTGTAGATGGCGAGACTTCATCCACCGGTGTTTCTTCGGAAAGAGCCTTGTCAGGACGCAGAGTATCGATAGAAGCCACTATTTTCAGCGCCGGGCCTAGTTTAATGGACATTGACATCACCAAATGCTCCGGTTTAATCAAAATCAGAGCTTCTCCGTCCACTTCTTGGAGAATGAACTCCTCAGCGTACATTGCGCAGCCTGGGATTTTCCTGATAAAGTCCGCTACCTGTTCCACGTTCCATTTCAGAGCTGCGGGCTCTTGAGTGGTGCCATTTTGAATCGGTGATTCAACAGTCGGTGGCAAGTTTGATGTTTGGTTTGCGTTAGTTTCTGCAAATAATACATTTCTTGATTTAATATGTATCAAGTATGTCATGATTAGAGGTGAGTGGTTCGCAAAGTAACGTCCTAACAAAAGGGTTGAATATACATGCTGAACTAGAGATACAGTTCCCAAATCTTGTTCAATATAGTTCGCGAACTAAGAACTTAAAGAACTATAATTTATTGTAAATATTATTTATATAATATTTCTTGGACAACGTATAGTGTAACAAGATAAATTTACAAATAACAATACTATTATTAAAGTAATGTATTATACAGGGTTTGAGGATATATATCACGATATTTATGGCTTGATTTTTATTTTTGATATATATCAAAAAAACTTTCTGCGGTCGTTAATAAATGGCGCTAGTTGTATTTTAAAAAATGTTACAGGTTGTGTTTTTTCAATATCTGTGGTCGTTTTTACGGTGCTATGGTTGTTTTTTAGTTTAATTTGTTTCATATACAATCCATTTTTTATTTCACACAAAGAAACAAACACCCATAACACTACATTAGAAAGAGCAAAAAAAAATTTAATAAAAAAAATTTAAGCAAGTTTATGTGACCAATAAACGCCGATTTATTGGCACCGAAACTGAAAAAACTAAATATAATGGTAAAATACTTATATGGTGAGAATTCCGTGAACACAACTATTTAAAAAAAAATTACTCACCGTTTTGATTTACCGTATCAACCTGAGATAATGCTGAGGCCGATGGTTTAGCAGGGACTGAACGTTTCCTAAAAATAAAAGAAATGGCTGTTATAAAGAAATATTAAAAACCATTTTACATGTAACCCCAATCTTACATCATTGAATTTTTTAATTTTTAGTATACAAATCTGGGCATTTATTATACACGTCAGATACAATATTAAAATCTTCTTCTTATAGTATCATCTTCTATCGGAAGTCGGCGATTATGACTTTATTTACCGCCACACGGAATAACTCGGTCGTGTTACGCTTATACCAGTCCTTCAAGTTACGCAAACATGAGACGTGGCGTCTTCTTAGGCTTCTTTAATGTGTGGGGGCAACACCTCGATGGCACCGCGAGTCCATTATCCAGTGCAACATCAGCATTCCTCGGTGTTTGTTCCTTGGGAGTATTATACAGAACCATTGACCAACATTGCGAAAGACTCACAGTACGAGCCGAGAATACATAGTCAGCAGCCATTGTCGCCCCCAGGGCGTCGCCTCGTACAAACGCCCAGCGCGCAGTTTCTAGCTGACCCACATTAGCAATTTCACTAAAAGAACATTGTACCGTATTTTGTCTGTCGGCCGCACTAGAGCAGCATCAGCGATACACGGCTGGATGGAGAACACACAAAGAGACAATCAGGTATATAAGCCAAGCTACCACCACAGTGGAGGATCATAGTTATACAGTAGCTCACAGAGTTATACCGACCAAGGTCTCGCTGCCGGTTGAGGCCAGTATATACGTCGAGTACCGATCTCTGCCAACATTATAACGACATCCCGCTGTACATTAGAATTTACACTGTGACATCACCTCTACTCAAGTACCGAGTAACTGACTACGGACAACAGGAAAAAGCTAATTAAAAGTATTCGCAGATATCTTCCCTCTGAGGCAGCCCATTTACTCATTAATGCATTTGTTGTATGACGTGTGGACTACTGCAATGGTATCTACGCTGGCCTACCGATGTTTCAGCTCGATAGACTACAATCTGTTCTAAACGCTGCAGCACGGATAATATATGGAATATTAAAATTCTCACACATAACATCCCTTCTGTGAGAATTGCACTGGCTTCAATTTCCTGAGAGAGTAGAGTTCAAACTGTGTTGGTTGATACAAGGTTGTTGATGAGTACAAGGCAACTCATAACATGGCGCCTCTGTATCTTCAGGAGCTCTGTATTCCAGACAACATAAACGGGAGACGTCAAACTCTTAAGTCAGCGTCTACTTCAGCAGTGGAAAGGGTTATTGAACCAGCAAGTCAGTTCCAGAAAACTAGCTTCAGCGAACGGGCATTTACGGTGGCGGGCCCCAAAGCGTGGAATTCTTTGCCCTCCCTGATAAAGAACACGGATTCAGAGACTTTATTTAAGAAAAGACTTAAAACGCGCTTGTTTACAAAATCTTTCCCAGAACCTTTTTATATTTTTAATTTTCTTTTACTGTTTTATGTTTTGAGCTGTTTTTCTTTCTCTTTTCTTTTTCATTTTGTTTGTTTGCGCCGGTGAAATTTTCACAAAAATGGAGCTATATAAATAATCCAATATTATTGTTATTATATTAAAGCTGAGCGCTACGCAGCCACTACGTCTAGACCTTCAAGAAGCCTCTACCACCACCATCATCATCAGTCCGGAGTCTATATATTATTCACATTATATATTAGGGACCTTTTGAATAAATAAATCAATCATAGAAACTAATAACTTCAATCACAACGTCCCCTAAAAATGTAAAAACATCTTGAGAGGGTCTGTCTGTTTTTTCATGTTTTTGAATCCAGTTAAAATATTTTAATCGATTAGTTAAAAGGGTAACCGAGCGGAGACCTCAGATAGAATACAATAATTTGAAAAGTTGTTGGGTGAAGCATATATCTGCACTGGATGCAAAGATGCTGAAGATGACGGTGAATCGAGTGGACAGTAAAATAAAAACCAACAACCTCGAATATGCCTCTCAGATCTGGAATCCAAATTTTGCTAAAGACTTAGTTTTACTGGAAAATGTTCAGAGACGAGCCACAAAATTGCCCTTGGGTCTTAAAAACCTGAAATGTGCGGAAAGGCTGAGAGTTTTGAAACTGCCCACTCTTCAGGAGCGACGAGCAAGAGGTGACTTCATCGAGACATTCAAGATTCTATGGAGCTACTACAATATTCCTAATATTGAGATATGTTTGCATTAAACACTAATGTGGGCCTTCGAGTACATCACCTGAAGTTGAACAAGTCTCGGTTCTCGTGTAACCCAAGAAAGCATGCATTAAGCAATAGAGTGGTCAATATGTGGAACAGTTTGCCTGAGGGCGTTGTGTCTGCAGCCAGTGTCAACCAATTTAGGAATAGGCTGGACATTCAAATCGGAGACAGCGATATGGGCCTGTCAGCTTAAGCTGCCTGCCCATTATCAATAATAATAATTTAGACACAGGCCCATCAGCGCACTTATTTGATTACATACTTGAAATAAGGCTACTTACTTTGATTGTGACTTTTTGCTGCATGATTGACTGCAAAACTTTTTGTTTGGTGGGACGACAGGCTTTCCACAATGGCACTTGACTTCCTCAGAAATATGTGTCATTTCCGCGGTTCTTTCACTCACATTGTTCCTCACTGAAATGAAAATAATACAATTTTTAGACCATTATTTATTATCTACAGGGTTATTTAGAAAACATTAATAACCTCGCAGGACTATATTCCTGCCATGATTGTGAGTCGAAAATGTTCAAAGTTTGCATTTTTTTTTCTATATTTCTGACTTATTTTTTGTAAAATGTTGGACTATCGTTACAGTAAAAAAAAAATAGATTTGCGAACACGGAATGCGTGTCGCATCAATATTCTAACTATTCTCAAAATAAGCTAAACACTGAAGACCTCATGGCGAGAAGTTGTTAACTAACATTCAAGTCATTTTGAGATAATTAGACATTTGCATTTCGCCTTTGAAAAATTTGTTTTATTGCTAATTCAAGATTAATTTTTATTGATTTACGTCATTAAAATATCAAAAAAGTATTTGCAAAGTAAAAAAAACGCATTTATGTACAAAAAAATAAAATAGACTAATTTTCCCTAAAAAAATGTAATTAACAACCATTTTTTCGCCTCTAGTACTCATTTTTAATAGAATAACACCTTTTTAAAAATGGTAAAAGACGAACATCAAACAACCCTTCAAATGCTATTCGTTTTTACCATCCATTAAACTAAATTACAAAATACCTGGCATGTTAATTAATAATACAAAACATGGTATGTATCATTTAAAATTATTGAAAAATAAAATATAAGTACATATTATAATAGTCTTCAAATAAAAACAAATATATGACAGTACTGCCAGAGTAATATTTATATTAACCATAAATATTCCAATCAAATTAAATGGCGTGTTAATTTCGGAATGATGGCATGAACATGTTGATTAACATATTGAAGATAACATGTTCTTCCCATTAGTAACTGATTTGATTTTTATGAAAAAGTGTAGTTAACATGTTCATCCCTATGATTTGAACATGTTCTAATTATTTTTAAGTTCTGAACTTATTTCCAATGGAAAGATCATACAATATTTAGTTTAGACGGCTTATTAACTCATTTTTGACAAAAAAGTTAGTTAAAACTTCTTGCCACGGGGTCTTCACTTATGCTATGAGAATAGGACTAACTTGACGGTGTCCTGGAATGAGACTCGAGCCACCGACCATCAGATCACTAGGCGAGCGTCATGACCATTACACCAACAAGCTACTCACGTATTATGTGTGTATGTATCAAGCAATTAAAGGTCTTTTGTCAAATAAATGCTGATTTACTGGTAAGGAAATGAAATGAAAAATATTAAGAGAGTTTCACCGTAGTTAAACTCTCTTGTGTACCTGGTGATTTAGGGGCAGGTTCCTCTCGATTCAGTTCTTGAGAGCCTTGGGCCCTTTCCGCCAGCCATTCCTGCACCGGTCTGCTCACCTGTAAAAATTAATACGAAACTTTAATTACAATATTATCACATACCCTTAAATTGGATCTGCAGTTAGACAATTTAGATAAAAGTTTTACTTTTTTTGATCTTATCTTCAACAAAATGATCATGGTCATGACATAGGAATGTGTGGCGAACCTAGGGCATGCGTGCGAGAGGTTGCATGTTTGAAAATTTGGAAAGCACGCAAACAATTTCCAAGTTCAAAAATTTAAAAAAAATTGAATTTGGAAATAATTGAAAGCGATTGATTAACGGACATAATAATATTAATAATATATAGATATGCAGAATAAGAAACAATGAAACATTGGAACGCCATTCCAGAAATCTTTAGCGATTTAAAGAAACTAGCGAGAGCAATATTATCAATTTTCTCTTC
Source organism: Agrypnia vestita (assembly GCA_016648135.1). Classification (NCBI taxonomy): domain Eukaryota; kingdom Metazoa; phylum Arthropoda; class Insecta; order Trichoptera; family Phryganeidae; genus Agrypnia; species Agrypnia vestita. Next base: position 101,508 of record JADDOH010010142.1, read on the forward strand.
TACATTGCTTGGGAGTTATTATTTTCAGAAATGAATTTCATAAAATGTAATTCAAGAAAAATAATGACTGATGAATCCAGTTGGTCGTGTGTATTACTAAAAGTGACGAAATATGAACCAGATATTAAGAATTTGTCATCGAATGTACAACAGAAAAAATCTCATTGATAAATAACCAATGAGTATGTTTATTGATTACGACTTTATTTTTAAGAAACTATATTGTAATTTTTAAGCTTATAAATAAAATTCAGATTTTTTTTTCTATTTTGTTAATTTTTCTTACTGTTTAGGCACGCCAAACAATCGAGAAATAATATTTGAGGACACTTTTTTGGCACGTGAACCTAAAAAGGTTCGCCACACCTGACATAGGATAAATATTTTATTTATCTAACACGATTGACGACCTTTCTGTAGCGGTCCAGGATATATTGGCAAGAAGCCTGCACGTGGTGTGCGCGGGATGGTGCGATGGTGCGGTTCGAACCCATCATCGCGCTTTTCATTAGACGGAAGGACTCTCCATCGCACCTTCATTATGAGTAATGAAGCCAAAGTATTGAAGATTTGTAACTGTACAATTGGCAAAGATTTTTTAAAAATTCACAGTTCATCTCAAGGATGTCAGCCCACCTCGTCAGTATTCTTATGTGGAGCTCTGTGTTCGTCTGTCAGTGGTGTAAGCGTTTCGATACAATTTCATTGAATATTCGTACACTGGGGTATATTATTTATTTACATTAAAACAAACGCAATAACCCTCATGATGAAAGTAAAATATTTTAGTTTTGTCAATTTTGGAATTAGCAAAAAATAAAATAGCACTCAATACGTACGGCAAACGGTTCTGATGCTTCTTGGATGACGAACCCGTCTATGATGTGTGTGAGGATATTTGGTTTCACCATGGCTTTGGGCAGCCGTTTATCCAAATTAATAATCTGCGAACCTGTAATGGAAAAAGCTAAAACTGCAATTCTATAAGTTTGCGATATAAATATCTGATTTAACAGCAAGTATACTGAAAATGATTGTTCGTCCAATGATTGTCTCTGAAGGATTGATCAACTGGCAATTTCATTATTCATGGCAAGTCGAAAAAACTGGAAACTTGTTTCCTATTCAGCAGTGGGTAGAAAACAGCTGGTGACAGAGAAACTATGATGACACTGAAAACATATTATCCTCAAGACGATTACAATTTATACAACACGGAGAGCAGAGGGAAGTAGAAGAAATGGAGTGAATAAGACCGTATTTTCACTTTTTTATTGCATAAAATAAAAATTAAATAAAAACCCTTTTAATCCACCAGCCTTGGCTGTGTTTGTGTAGTTTGTGAGTCTACCTTTTAAATCTCTGTGTGTATATTTTGTATACATGCTGGGGGACCGTGATACATTTGATTTGTATTTAATTGTGTTGCTGAGACAGCTTCTGGTAAGCGCTACTTGAGCACACGCAAAACGACTATTTTGACGAAAAACCGCGAAGGCGCTCATTCGAGAGCGCCTTGCGATTGGCTCACGTCACCCGCGATGGCACAACAGGGATCCATTTTTTTATATAAACAATAGAGGTATTGCGGGCAGGCAACATTGTTACACAATTTGTGTGTTGCTATAGACGCCTATTGGACCACTTTCATACGACTTTAATTTCTTCACCCTTCTGAACCGTGCTTTCTACTTTGGACTTCTGCTCGACTGCTGCTTCGGATTTTGGACTGCTTCTGTATTTTTCTACGGCATTGCTGTGACACTGGACTGATTTGGACTGCTCCTTCGCTTTGGACTGAAGCGAACTTTTAATCTATCGCTGTCGACTGGAATTTTTAAGATTTGGCTGTCGTACAGTTTCGGTGTGCACAGTGATGCTGAATACGGGGAAATGCACATCATTAATTTGCGTGTTTTTAAAAAAGTTTACTTAAATTCCTTTACCACTTGAGGAGGGAACAGGATCTGGTGTTAATGTTGATGAGATCACCTTGTTTGTAGATGACTTGGAAGTCATCGGCACATCATTAGCTGCAATTTGAAAAATTAACAATATTTATGCATTTTTTTTCCTTTTAATCATTTTTATTTATTAATTTTAATAACACATACATAGTAAAAATATTATAAAATAAGTTACTAGTATTTATTGTTTTAAGATCGAGTACATATCAAATGTTAAATTAAAACTTTTGTTGCTCGTTAAAATCCACACAAATTTATGCAACAAATAATCCAAATGATGTACCGATTCTTGTAAATATTCAGTTATAGTGCTGAAAAGTGTTGTAATATGTAGGTACGAATGTATAGGACCATAAAACAGGGTGGGCACCTAGTGTACAATTGGTATTTTTTTTGGATGGAGCGTGTTTAATATTGACTATGCAATATTGAACAAAATAGTGATATATCTAAAATGCCAAATTATCTAGAAAAATACTATGTACATATTTAAGTTTGCAATACTTGCCATAAATCTGTACATAAAAACTGAATTTTAGATATAGACAGCCTACTTATACCTACTCCTGCCATAAATACTGTTACACAAATTTCGTGAACTCTAAAGTCAAAACAATTCGGGGAAATCTCATGAAAGTTTATATGGATAATCCTCACTCCCATTTAGTGATGGGCCAAGTTGTATTTTTTCTAACAAGCGAGCGGCGCTCACAAGCTGAAGTGGCCGTTTGAAAGTTCGAGTCAACAGAGTTGATGGGAAAGGCTACTCGAGTTACAACTGATTGAGTGAGATCGAGTTGCGTTTCCGACAACTCGAGTTAACTCGCTGACTCGAGCCACGTGAAAATGTTTGAACGATACGATCGCGGATGGCGCAGACCGCGCCGCTCGGCTGGGCTCGGCTGTAGTCGGAACACTTTGCCTTATTGACTCGCTAGCAGTATGACCAGACTAAATATTACACACACGAGCAGCCGAGTAAGACTAAGTCATAATACGCCGAGTCCTTTGTCCGCAACAACTATAAAAACGGTAGGCTTCAGAGCACTTCCCTAGTGAACGGCTCGTATAGCGGAAGCCCTCGCCGTCATACCTTCGAACGTCACGCTTTCACTTATAACCTTTGTACCTACTGTATTCTTTATAACTTTTACTTTTGCAATTCAATAAATTCTGTAAAACCATTGTGACTTTACATCATCAACACCGCATCAACTCATCCTAAACCGGAGGGCTCATCCATCTCCACAACTGTGTAACAGTATTTATGACAGAGCTGTGTATATCTTTTTAAAAATTACTACAATATTATTCATACGGTTATTAAAATATTACTTGTGGCCTGAAAGAATGTTTAAAAATTAAACAAGTGGCATCAAGCATCATCACTGTACTCTATGTATTGTACTGCTTGTTATGGAAAATAAATTATCTAAAAAGTCTATTTTTTAGAATATTTTGAGTTTGTCCAAATTTTTCAATGAACATAATACTGAATTTTACCCCGGGACATCATTAATCAAGACATATTATAGATGTACTATGTTCATTGAAAAAATTGGACAAACTCAAAATATTCTGAATATAAAAAACTGGTTTAAAAAGGATTTAAAATATAATTGAAAATAATTTTCAGGCGTATTCTAGTGCAATGTTAATAATTCGGTGGAACTTCATTACGCATATAAAGGATATGGCAATAAAAAATTCCAATAATATGGATGTGGCCAGTGGCGCTAATGTTAATTACAACACATATATGAAACGGGTTGTAAAACTTAAATACATATACAACTTCAAAATATTTGATAGATGTGGTATTCTATCATGGGTAGAGATGGAGAATGTTACATTGTGTAAAGTGATCACTTAAGCCAGCCGGTAGGTCGTAAGCCCTATGAACACCCAAAGTACCATACCTACTTTCCCGTAAAAAATATATAATTTCTTCTCTATGAGACATGTATAATATATCTTAGATTATTTTTTTTATGATTGAGCACACTTACGTAAGGTGCGTATCTCTTGTGGTTGGGATTGTGTATCACCATTTTCCGCATACTCCAATATCTTCGATTCCGAAACGCCCTTTGAATTGGTCTTCTGCCCTGTACTTGTTGTCGCTCCCGGTGGATTTGGGACTGCGAAGTAATGACCGCCGGCCACAGAAGCTATCTCTGTTATCACTTTGGCCACCTCCAATTCCTCCAGACTTTTGGAAGAGGGAATGCGTGCAGAAAACGAACCTTGCTCGCTAATGTCTGCAAAATTAACAATACATTTATTGTATATTAGACATACCAGATCAGATCATCAGATGGTAGGTAGTACGCAAGTGTTCAAGAAAATGTCCTCTGTATGCAAAAAAAAAAAAATGTTTTATTTTAAAATCTTCCTTGATTTGGAACAGTGAAAGAATTTTAGAAACATGTAGGCGCCTATTGCTTGCCCAACGTAAATTGGCGAGCGGCGAATTTGGAACTAAAACCCGCCCCGCCCGCACCCGGCGGTAACCCCTTGCCCTGTCATTCAGTTCAATTACGTATTTGCTTCGGGAGCTGTGACATCTTGATTACCAATATACACTGAATTATTATGTCCAAAACATCCTAAACAGTCCGGGACGGTGCGAGAACAATTGCCAATGAAGTACTGAAGTTTTGCGAAGCTGAAAAGCAAATAATGGACCGATATTACCGTTTGACAGATTGACAGATAGGGCGGCCGCCATTACTGTTTCGTTTCTTTAGTGTTGCCCGACCAAATTTCTGTTAAAGACTACGACACCGGTCACCGGACATTCTGTACATTATGAATTGTGTAATAAATTTACAACATGGCAACTTCTGTTACGCGACAGGGACGCCTTCCCTCGCACGCCAATTTATAGTGGTACGTCTTTATTATATTTTTAAATCTTTGTCATAAGTCCACTCGTCGTAACTGTACACACGAATGTTCCATAACAATTTGGTCATTACGCTTTTTATTGTTTTTTGCACTATTATTTATTTTTAGATTAATATTAAAGGGAACAAATGATGTAGACCTCCTTCCATTTAAGAAAAACAATCGAATTAGTATGTATAACCCGTGCGTATGAGGCACATTGTGTTGGTGTTTATGCCCGTAAATACCAACACAACGAAACAATGTGCGTCATACCCACAGCTTACACATACTAATTCGATTGTCTTTCCTAAGTGGAAAGAGGACTACAAGTTGGGAATAATTTTTTTTTTTTTACTTTAGGCAAAAATTTATTCATTCAAAAATCATGTCCTCATTATTATTCAAAAATCACTTTGTCCAGATAAATTTTTCCAAAACTTAATTGGTCTAAAATTGTGAAGTGTAAAATTTAGATGCTCACTACACAAAATGATATAATATAATATGCTCTATCGCGGCGCGGCGGTCAGGATCAGGCGCAATAGAAATAGATATTCTATTATAATACTGTATAATTCAGAAGTATATAATTCCCCTATTCTCAGAATAATAATATTGTTATATTTATATATATTTTTTATTCTTTCACTTTCTTCCTTTGTATCTACGTTTACATTTTGCATTTTCTTTCTTTCTAACTACTTTCTACATATTACTTACTGTATTTTCTTGTGACTTTCTGTATTTATATTGTTAATATTATATCATTTTTTTGTCATGTTATTCCTTTGTACTAAGATAGTTATGAATTAAAAGACCAAATCAGGGAGTATATATTATAAAAAAAATAAAAAAATAATGCCGTTTCCTTGGCGTAAAATTATATTTTTCTAGGTTCGTTAACTAATACAGTTTCTCATATACAACCCGCGTATTACACTAATAACAATTGAGATAGAATTCTCGATAATTCAAAATCGAAAGTAAACTTTTTGGATAAAAGCCGAGTGTACGAAATCTCTTGTGGAGATTGCGATATGAAATACATCGATCAATCCTCGAGAAATGGAAAAATAAGAATTTAAGAACACCGTCGTGGTTTTGTTAGCAATTTTACAGAAAATAAGTTAGATTGTCATTTAAATTGAAAAGCACAAGATTATTTAATTAAAAATAAAAATACAATTATTTCTTGAATACCTCTAAGTATAATTTGAGTTTTGAAAATATATATTTAACCCTTTGCACTCGAAAGGTGATTGGTATGTTACTACTCGTTTTTCGATCAAATTCTATGGCTTATTACTATTTAATTCTACTAATATGATTCTGATTAAGTTATGTATATTGAAAACTAAAAAAAAAAAATATATGAAGAGTATTGAGAAATAAGACTTTATTTTCTTGCCGCCATACATCGGCACTCGAGTGCTAAGGGTTAACATTTTAAGGCTTTTTTCCAAAAATTTAACCCCTTCTTTTGTGGACGTGAAAGTTTTTAAAGCAGGTATTCTTACATACAGTGTTAAGCGTAGGTAAGGAGCAAGTGTTTGAGGATTCCATGGACAATACAAGCTAAATTAAATAAATATTTTTATATGAATTCAGTTAGGTAACTTGCAAAAGGGTTGGACAAAACAAAATGCTAAGTGCATTTCACATGCTAAGACTGTGTAGCTCTCGGGGCACACTGTACTCTCTTTACTTCGCGATGGTTGACTCGGTTATCAGTTATGGCATGAGCAGTTATGGTCTTACCTATAAGACATACATTGATAAAATCAAACAGTTACAATTAAGATTCCTAAAACTTATGGTAGATAATAGAACTAAATGTATGTACAAGGATGATTATAATAAATTATTCAAAGTATGCAAAATATTACCAATTGACCAAAAAGTAAAATATAATGTAATACTAGAAGAAATGATAAATAAAATTAATATACACACTGACACGCACCATAACTATGCAACCAGATCGACAGGACGAACAATGAGAATACCAATCACTAACAACATGTATGGCGAAAGAAAAAGAGAGTATATTATGCCAAGAATCTTTAATAAATTAGATAAAAAATTCTTTGAGATGATGCAAGACAAAAAAACTCCATTGACTTCAAAAAAGTACAAGCTAAAAGAATATATATTAAAGCTATGTACCTAATCTTACATTAATCTATAATTACATATCATGTATCATTTTGTAAAAAAACATGCAACACTCGATAATGACAACATTATAAAATAAAAATTATTGTCAAATATTGAAGGCAACCATGCCGTAAAATTGCTGTGCAGTTTGGCATATCTACAATGTAATAAATATCAAAAAATTAATAAATATATATAAAAAAAAAAAAAAAATTATAATTATAACAACCTGCGGTAACAGAAGAGGAGGCCCCAGCAGGGTGTATCTGTTTCTCTTTGTTGATGATCTCCTCTTGATCGAGTACCAGTGTAGGTTTTGAAAATTTTACCATCTCAATTTCCCCCAAATTTTTATCCACAACTTCCTTAACTGTCGATGTCTGCTGCTCTTTGTCCATCTAGACAATTAAAAATATGTATACTAATAAAAAAAATAAAAGTAGAAAAAAATAGTTAAGGAAAGTAATGATTAATTTTAAGATTAGTGATTGTTTTATTCTTTAATAAAAGAAATAATAAAATTCAATTAATTAAAAGTTAGCACAATTTTCCACTCGTTTTTGAAATTTGGGGAAATATATTTTGTCTAACTCAGTAAAATAAAATTTCAATGGATGTGTTACAAAACTAATTACATGAGATTTAAATGACGTGTGTTTTGGAGAACATTCTAGAAAAAAACCTTTCTTTGTGGGTGCGATGCAAGGTCAAAATACAAGTTTGTAATTACTTAAAATTATGAAATTTCTTCAGTGTGCTGAGTTTAAATATAGTTGTACGCCACATAAATATTTTACACAAAGTGCGCCATTATAGTTATATTTTTATGCGGTCGGGTCTATTGACTTTGAAAAATACACAAACCATTTTTCAGAATCATCATATTTTTAATGACAAACTTGATTTTTTCAAACTATAATATCAAAAATAAATATAACCTTTGTAGCATCAGGAATTTGTTCGAATTTAACGGAACTGGTGATCGGTGTGCCAAAGTTACTGACTATTGACGGTTGACTTGTGGTTTCTTGTTGCATTGATTGCTGCTGAACTTGTGTCGGCTGAAGTTGCTGCTCTTGTTGCACCGGTTGGATTTGTGTGAATACTTCATTACGCTGCGTTTGCTGGGTTTGCAGAGTTAGATTGTTGTGGTGTACTTGATAGGTTTGCAACGGCAGCTGGTTTAGTTGTTGCTGGTTTATCTGCTGATTTTGTTGGTTCAGCTGCAAATTTTGTGACTGCAACGAATGCTGCAAATGCTGCATCTGAAGAGGCGTGAGTTGCAGGTGAGGTTGATTTTGCGCAGCTAACGGAGACTGGGGAGGCGGTGAAGGCTGCGGGTGACCGAGCATGTTCATAGGATTCAGCGGTGGCTGCAGTGGATTTTGTGAAGAGATCAGATCATTTTGATTAATCTACAAAAGGAGAGAAAATCAAATTAGTTATAGTTTTAATAAATGTTTTTGGTAATTTTAAAAGTAACATTAAATAATAAAATGATATTCTAATACATAACAACATCAACTGATGAAAATGTCAAAGTCAAGCAGAGTAGCTTGTTGGTCTAGTGGTTAAGACGCTTATCAAGGTATCCAGTGGTCATGGGTTTGAGCCTCATTCCAGACTAGTAAGTTGGACTAACTAGTCTATTATTAATGGCACAGGCATTTAGCATAGTTTGAAAATAATAAGAATATTAATGTGACACATATTCTATGTACGCATCTTCAATCTTTATATTTAACCACTGTTTCTCATTCGATAGAAACCGATTACGTATAAGTTTTTAAGAACATAGAATATAGTCACAGATTGGAAACTCAGTGAAGTTAGAGATCAATAAATTAAAGGTTAATTGCTTAATACACAGCCAATAGTTAGCGATATATTAGACAAATAGTTTCAGACCAGAGAATATGTAATATGACTATGCGTATATGTCAATCCTTTCAAATATCAAAATTTAAGAAGCATTAATTTTATCTCTTCCATGAAAGAGAAACCAATTGGCACCAAAAGATAAAATACCAATGATTTTAGTTTAATAGTTAAAGTATACGATTATCAAGTTATCTATTTTATCAAAATGAATAAATAATTAATATAATTTTGTTTTACCACTTTAAATTTCAAAACATTTACATTTGATTAAAAATTTTGTGGACCCCGCAAACGTCAAAAACGTAAATCTTATTAAATAACTAGCGGTCCATGCCCGGCATTGTCTGGATAACAGATTTAGTTAAAAAGAAGTAAGAAGAAGAGACGAAATCTCTAAATAATAAAAATGTTTCCATTCAAATCAAACATTTCATTACTCAGTAAACAATTTATGAACATCAAATCATTATACACATGAAAAATGTAAAATAAAACAATGAGAATTCTGCAGTTTAGAAAATGTATGAGTAAAAAGATAATAAGATGATCACAACACAGATTAGCAATTACAAGATGAATGTTCTATCTATCATAACATCATGCCGTTTCTACACGAAGATAAGCAGGGAGGATAAAATGCCACACTCCTTTGTCCTAGCATATAGCTCCTGCCTCATTCACATTCATACATTTTCTGATGTACAAGGTGTGATCAAAAAACATTGAACCTTTGGTTGGGAGAAACTGATTTATTCACATACACTATACTTAATCTAATCTCCTTCAAAGTAGCCCTATTGATAATGCAGTGATCCCGCTTTGTTGGTAACACTTCTGGATGATGAACACATAATTTGGAACGGTATTCATCTAGGCCATTGTGTTCCGCATAAATTGGGTCTCTTTCAGCAGCATTTTTAACATGGGGAATAGCCAAGAATCACAAAGAGTCTTGTTGAGAAAATAGGGAGCCTGACAAACCTATAAAAAGAGGAATACTATAGTTGGCCAAGAAAGCCTGAATCGGATGCAAAGAAAGTTCGGGTATATTATCCTCCATCATTAGCAGCTTCAGCACGAATTTTGCAGACACTCTTTTCGAGCTTGGTCAAAAGTATTCAATCTCACCAATGCTTATTCCCACCTCGTTTGCAAGTTCTCGGACTGTAATGACCAAAGTTCGCACTTGCTAAGGGCTTACCAGGATTCGACTCGCTGTCCATTTTGAGACGGTCTTCTTCATCCGTGATGTTCATAGCATCATCTCCGAAAGCCTGTTGGATCTTGCGAATAAACGCTATTTGGATATTGCCTAGCTTTACACAAAATTTAATATTATCGCTGCTCAAGTCATTCTGTCATTTCACAACAATTGACCTTCCGACGGGCACCAACTACACTTCTTCACTCAGAGGCTGGGAAAAAAGGTGCACGCTTTATTTGTTTGAGCGTAAAAAAATAATGGTTTGATATTATTTGAACACACGTTGTGTACTCTTCCGATTGTTGAATTCCAACAGGACCATCCTATATTGTCTGAAAATGTCCTTAGGTTTTCACGGCCGTTCAGAATCTTCTGTGTATAGTTTTCTGGGATATTCTGCTGTGTGTGTGTGACCTCTCTGGCCAACGTTTCGGATCCCATTGCAGGGTCCATCATCAGGCCTGATGATGGACCCTGCAATGGGATCCGAAACGTTGGCCAGAGAGGTCACACACACACAGCAGAATATCCCAGAAAACTATACACAGAAGACTATATTGTCTGGTTTACTTGAACATTTTTCACAGACCCCCTCGTTCCAAGCGCCTTGCAAACCATCTCAACATCCCTTTCTTAACTATGTCAATTATGATACAAACATATCGACATTCGCTTCTAATTTGTTAATTTTTCACCTAAGGCCCGGTTGTTTCAAGTTGGATCAAAGTAAGCGTTCGTTTAAAGCAAAGATATGTTTTCCACCAATCAGACGATCTGTTTTTGTAAATATCTATGCTTTAAACGGCAGCTTACTTTAATCCAACTTGAAACAACACGGCCTAAGTGACTGCATTAGGTCTACTTTCGTTAAAAATGAATGGAGGAAATAAATTAGCATGGCAAAGCAAATTAAAACATCGAACACTGAGGACCACAACACAGAAGGCCGGGTGAGTACCTGCAGATCAGTGAAGATCAGATTATCTTCAGATACGTATGGGGCCAGGCGACTCACGACAGTCCCGCACATAAACTGATAAAAATCAAAAACAGGTCAATCCGTTTCATCACACATTATTTGAATAGTGCATTTTTAAAAATGAGAGTTCCACTTTTCATCTGTATAGAAAATGGGACCGTTATTCACGGGACTTTTATTTACAAAATTTTTGTAATTTTTTTTAAAGATTGTATTTTTACTGCAATATAATACAACCATGCATCCATATAAATACTAACCGAATAATTTAATGCGTAGCCGTTTTTTACGGGTGAGATTATAAGAGACGGATCCTTTGTATATGAACCTTTAATTTTTAGGGTAGGTGGTAGTTATAAATTCGAGAGTGATCTCAATGCTTTATTTATTATTCACAAAGTCCCTAATGTACTGTGTCGTGGCTCGTCGAAATGAAATGAAAAACGTATTTCGCAATTGATCACTCGTAAAATAAACCTTTATTATCGCTTCAACATTTTATCTGACATTTAACATTTGCTGGAATCGCAATACTGGAACCATTCTGAAAATTATCCACATAATTCAGCATTCTATTACTGTACATACTTGTCTATAAGGCGTCTGATACACATGCTTATTTAGTGGCACGTGAGCATGTGCAGTATCGACTTTGACAGTGGCATGCTTATTAGTGGCATGTGTGTACGCACATTGCTAGAAATGAGCATGCCACCTAGTGGCTTGCTCATTTCTCACAGACTTGCTTATTTATGAGCATGCTTATGTCATTCGCGGGCTTCACGGCTAGTATTATCGATGCGATCTTCTCAGTCCGCGACACATGAAACAAATATGAAGCGTTGGGGAGACGATAAAACATTACTTTTCGTGACTTATTATAGGAATCACGAATGTCTGTGGAATACTCGGTCACCGTTATGTAAAAATAATACAGTGAGGAATAATATTTACAAAACTTTATTAATAGGCATGAATGATTCAAATCTTACAATAAAAATTATATAAACTAAAATCAAAAATGTGCGGATGGAAACTCGGGAACTTTTTTGATTTATTAGTTGACTTGAATTTACTATTTCAGTTTGCAAAGTTTCCATTTTGAACAAGAGCGTCTCTATTCTATGACAGGAGCATGCCACTAATAAGCATGTGTGTTTGGTTGTTAGCTTTGGGCATGCTTATTTATGAGCATGCCACTAATAAGCATGCCAGTAATGAGCAAGTGTGTACAGTTGTTAGGGCATGCTTGTTAGTGGCATGCTCCTTAGCATGCCAGTAAAGAAGCATGTGTATCTGTACCTTTAGTCAAGAGCAGTTTATTGAGGAAAAATTATAAAATGTGCTATGACGAACAATTATGAAATATTGTTTATAGGTCGAGGAAAAAACTTGGGGCTATGTAATTCTGTGATTTTTATAATTTTGTCAGATTTTAGCAGTAAACATTCCACTGCGTAAAGCTACTGCACTGTTCTTCGATGATGCCATCAGCATAAATGTAGCTTTCGCTGTCTCATTGTGTTTGCTGATTCGTCTTTCTCTTAATAGATGACGTCGTCCTCTGATCCATTCATAGCATAACCATCAACAGCTGCTGTTATGTGTACCAGGCGTAGCTACCGACAAAACTAGTACTAACTTGTGAATAAGTAGATTCCGCATTTTAAAATTAAATTTACGACTAAGCATACAAGTAATTAAAAAAAATCATAATAAAGATCAGATAATAAGCACTGAGGACTGCTGCGAAGCGAGGTTGCAATTAAATTGGGCTGACGTGGAGAGTGAAGCCCAAAACAGGAAAAGTTGGAACCTTTTTTGCGGTGCGGGGACCCCGACCGTGAGTTCCTTTATGACTCTTGGTAACGAGCCAAGCAATTGGTCAAATCTTGTGATTGACTGAATTCGCTGTCATTGGACCTCCTTCTTCTTCGTCACTACTTTTCTTGGAACTAATGCACTTCTCTAAACAAACTCGACTACGAAAACAATTTTTTTTATCTCTTAATATTTTGCACTGTGTTGTATGTTGTAAAAGACCATCTAAAAACAGAATCCGGTACACTGCATTAAAATACAATTATGTAGTTATATTTAAGATGTTTAAGCTGTTGCAATGGTGTACATAAACAGGTGAGAAATAGCTCTCTCGTTTCAGAGACTTTTCAGAAAAGATCATGCTCTGCGTACAAAATATAACTGACAACGTGATATTTACGCAGCTTTCGAGATGATCTCGAGATAAAATTAAATCACTTTTACTCAATTTCTGCATGGGCATTACAATTTACAATAGTATGAGAGAGTAAAAGATTAATCAGATTAAAAATTTGAAATGAAGGAAAGAAGTTTTGGCAATATTTTCTGTAATCCTTCCTATTAAATTCTATGAATAAGCAGATATGGTTAACCTTCATACTAAACGCTCTGTAGAAGATTGGATATTTATGTAAATACATAATTTAATTTAAAATAAATAATTAGTTACCGAGTGTTGCATTTGCATCATCGGAAGGGGTTGTTGTGCACTCAAATTATTCATTTGCAAATTCTGGTTAATTGGCATAACTGGTACGGTGTTGCTTATATTGGACACAGCCACTCCTGAAAAATAGTTAGTACCAACTATTAAAATGATATATTTATATAAAAAAATATTTTCAACCTTTTATTTCTATTATATAAGTAAACAAGTAGTATTACACATTAATACAATTAATGCAACACGTAATAACGGTAAAAAATGATGGTAAATAAAAATGAAAAATCATCAATTTACAATAAAAGATTATGAAAATTTTGATATGTAGTTAGAGTAATAATTAAGCAAACAGCGTGGATTTTTACGAAAATGAGTGTTTGGTTGGTGGAAAATGCAATAATCTATGCTTTTTTCTCAACTGTTACTCTTACTCCTAATCAAACAACCGGCTCTTAGAAAACTGAAATTGAAAGTTTGCAAACCTTGGAAAATTAGATTTTGTTATATAAAGATAAGTTTTTAGTTTCATATTATAGCATTTTTTCATTATTTAAAAATACCAACATGTATAGAAAATAATTTTAAAAAAAAGATTATTCAGTTGATCAAGGAAAATAAGAATGCAAAATTCAAAACTAGCCTTCTTTAAGATTTCTAAACGACTTCAAAATACCAAAATGCAAAACAAAACAATACCAGCAAAATTTTATATATTTAGATTTAAAAGACTTTCTATAGAAATAAGAAAGTTAAAGAAAATATAAACCAGAATATTTTGAGTTTTTCAGAACCGTGCTGGATTTTTGTCACAGAGACATCATTAATCAATTAATGTGTATTATGTAGACATTAGCGACATTAGAATAATTAGCGACATCTGTGGGCATTTAGGGGTAATGAAAATGATTCGGGGCAGGCTGCGTTGAGGACGGTTACAACATACATGTAAAGCGTGGCACGTAATTCAAATATATACAACTTCCAAAAAAAAAAAAATTAGTAGACATGGTATATTATATTATGGGTGGAAATGGCGAACGTTACATTGTGTAAAGTGATCACTTAAGCCAGCCGAACGATAGGTCGTAAGCCCTATGTACACCCAAAAAGACTTCTATACCTACTTTCCCATAAAAAAACACATACAGTTTCGTCTCTGTGAGACATCTATAATATACATTAAAATATAAACCAGTTAAAAAATAAAATAATGTATATGACTCTCTCTAGGCACAAGGGCTGGTATTTTTTTCGAAATTTATCAACTACGTAACTTAACCTGACCACATGTAATGTATACTATAGTAAAATTTTATTACTAATAAAAATAATTTTAAAGAATATTTAAGAAATTTAAACGTTTTTTTATTAAAATGCATTACAATTTAAATGTTTCAAATATGTGCTTTGTCTATATTCTAATAAATATCACACTTTTCAAAGAGTGTTCATACTGATAACTATTTACTTCATAAAATCCACTGTTTTTTTTAAAAAATTATTTTTTGAATTACACATTAACATTGCTTAATAAAGCTGATTATTTGAATAATAATAAAAACTTATTACATAATACTTTTAAGAACAACATACCCATCATATTCTTGTTTTGTGTGTGTGGACTTTGATTATTCTGGTAATGAACCAACAACTGCTGTTGGGTGAGTTGTTGCCCCATTTGATGTTGCTGCTATAATAGAAGAAGAAGAAAAAAATATGTAAAACCATTGAATTGAATACATCCAAAAGCAAAGCTTTGTTAACATAATTGAATAAAAAACTAACCCATAAAAACCAAGTTTTTATTATACTCCCTTTCTCATTTACTAGTGGAAATAGGTTTGGTGCTTAACCTACGCGTTGGGCTCGATTCGGACGACGCTACGAAAGCGAGTAATAAAAAATTTCGAAAAATCCAAAATTATACTTAATTATTAATTATACTGTAATTATAATTATTAAGTTTCGGCTCGATTGGATCACGGGAAAAGGGTTAAAAATCGATCTAAAGTTTTTTCGACAGACAAGCAAGCAAGCAGACGCTACGAGTTAAAAGAAAGGGAGTAAAAATAATGCTTAATATGTGTTCAGAGAACATTTTCAAGGTTCGGTTAGGTTAGGTAATCACATATTTGCTATTCTATTTCTTAGGTTAGGTTAGCAAACCACATAATTGCTATTTTTATTTTCTGGGTTAAGTTAGAAAACCACATATTAGCTATTCTTATTTTCTGGGTTAAGTTAGAAAACCACATATTAGCTATTCTTATTTCCCTACTTTGAAGGTAAGAAAATAAATACAGTAGAACCCTGTTTTCTGAGAACTCGTTCCGAGAGACCAGCAAATTATAGCACAAGTAATTGGGTTAGCACAAAAATAGTAAGAATATTCAGTGTACACATTTATATTTTTGTTAAAAATCAAAATAAAACAATTAAAAGTTTTGTGAATTATATTGTTATATTTTAAAACAAAAAAAAGTTTTTTTTTTAAACACAAATCAAAACAACATTGTAATAATAAGGTCGGTGAGCATATCGTAAACTTGACGCAAATAGAGAATGCGATTGGTGAATAATACAAAATCACTATTTTATTTCCAACAGATTAACATATTGTTCGCAGAATTGCCTACATCATGGGAAATTGTGTCAGCGATTTGCTACGGGATTGTTTGAAGTGGAACTGAAATGGAGAATTTTGTTGTAAATTGTGGGAAAATATAAAATCCATCCGTACCATTTTGAAAATTACCCAAGAGAAATTTGAGTTATAGTCATAAACGTGTGTGAAATTTTTCTTGTTTCACGTCAAAAGAAAATAAATATATAAAATCACAAAGCACGTTGTCGGGACCACAATATTTTTTTATACTAACTGATTTTTCATGTCAAACCACTGCTCCGTGTGTCTGAAAGTTTGAAAAGCTTTTAACCTGGTTCTGAAGAACGGCCTGCTGGTGCTGATACATCGCCGCTTGTTGTTGCTGCTGCAGCATTTTGTTCATCTGATTCTTGTCAGGGGTCGCGGATCTATGATCGGAGGATCCTTGACCGGGAGATTGGATCACCAAAGTTCTAAAATTTTATTGAGTTTAATATTACTCGTAATAAAGATAAAAAAAATAAAATTCTAAATATTACGTCACGAAAAGATCATCTTATCTATCAAATAACAAGTGAGTAGCTTTCGAGCTGTAAGCTGAAAATGTTACGATTATTCAAAAAGAATATAAAAAAAAGAACATCAATCACTTTCTTTCTCTGGTGTTTAGATTGCCTCTAATTATGTGAATATCTCTTTAAATGTACTAAATACAGAGTTCATATTTTAGGTATTCCTCTGTAATATATTTATGTATTCAAGAAAATAATTGAAATAAATAAATATTTACCAACACAACAAAATATAGTCCAAATACTTTACAGTTGGATTCCTGCCTTGATTATGATTCGAAAATGTTCAAGCAACCATGACCTAGTTATGGAGTTATGCAATATCAAAGTTTCCTTGTTTTTTTTCAATATTGCTGACTTTTTTTGTAAAACGTTTGACTATCATTACAGTAACTTATATTGCATCGGAAAAATTCATTACCTTTAATACAAGTCAAATAAAATAATTAAAACATTCCAATTCCAATTGGAATTTCTGCGGGATTTTTATCATTGTATTTAACTTGCATTGAAACAAATTAATTTTTCGTAATCAATATAAGTTACTGTAATGTTAATTCAATGTTTGTAAAAAATAAGTCATAAATATTTAAAAAAAAAATGCAAACTTTGATATTGCATGAATCCATAACTATTGATATTATGTCATTGTTGCTTGAACATTTTCGACTCATAATCAAGGCAGGAGTATATATAGTCCTGCGAAGTTATTAATGTTTTCCAAATAACCTTTGCATTTACATATCAATTATTATTTTAATGATTAATGTAAGTAATCATGTCAAATATTCATATTCATCCAACTAAAAAAAGAAAAAGTATCAATACTGTAGGGCTTACAAAATATTTTCATAAAAAAATCCAAGAAGTATTGATACTGCAGGACTTACAAAATATTTTCATAAAAAAATTGAAGAAGTATTGATACTGCGGGACTTAAATATTTTCATAAAAAAATCTAAAAAGTTTTGATACTGTGGGGTATCGATAATACAGGTATACAAAAAAATCTTCATAGAAAATACGAAAAAGTATCGATACTGTAGGGCTTACAAAATATTTTCATAAAAAAATTGAAGAAGTATTGATACTGCGGGACTTAAATATTTTCATAAAAAAATCTAAAAAGTTTTGATACTGTGGGGTATCGATAATACAGGTATACAAAAAAATCTTCATAGAAAATACGAAAAAGTATCGATACTGTAGGGCTTACAAAATATTTTCATAAAAAAATCTAAAAAATATTGATACTGCGGGGCTTACAAAATATTTTCATCAAAAAATCTAAAAAGTATTGATACTGTGGGGTATCGATAATACAGGCATACAAAAAAATCTTCATACAAAATATCGTTACTGTAGAGCTTACAAAATATTTTCATAAAACAATCTAAAAAGTATTGATACTGCGAGGCTTAATAAAATAATCTAGAGTATCGATACTGTGGGGTATCGATAACACAGGCATACAAAAAAATCTTCATAGAAATACAAAAAAGTATCGATACTGTAGGGCTTACAAAATATTCTCATAAAAAATTGGAAAAACTATTGATACTGCGGGGCTTACAAAATATTTTCATAATTTTTTTTAAAAAGTAACTATACTAACTATACTATATAATCAATCGTACAGGCTTACAAAAAAATCTTCATAAAAAATTCGAAAAAATATCGGTTCTGTGGGTTATTGATAATACAGGCTTACAAAAAAAAATTTCATAGAAAATTAGCAAATGTATCGGTACTGTGGGGTATCAATTATACTGGCTTACAAAAAAAAAACGAAAAATAATCTGAAAAAGTATCGATATTTCATTCGACACCAGTCCCTACATATAGGTAAGATGTCTGTCTGACTAAGGGCTCTCCAATAAAGAATTTACAGTTTTATAAATTTTTATTTACAATTATTTGTCTAGAAGTCAACTTTATTTGCGATAATAAGAATGCCAAAAGCATTACTCATCCCTACTACTACTTTATTATAAATTATTAGTAAATTGAAGGCTAACTATATGTTTTAAAATAATGCTATGAAATATCATTGTATATTCTATTTCCCCAGAAACGCAAGTAACCACCATGTCTCAAGTGGAGGTGAACTTTGACTGAGATACATAAATATAAGGTAGAATCTTCATGTCTGGCGTAACCAGCCACAGCTAAGTGGGCTAAGATGCCTGATTAGAAATCTCATTTTGGGAGAGCATAGTTTATTTTTGTAATTTAATTTAGCCAACATATTCTCATTCAGCGGGACTCGGAATATAATCTTTTACCAGGAGGCACCGCAGTTGCATGTCACGTCGCATCAAATTTAAACAAATCGTTTGTTTTAGTTGTTCTGTTTGATAAATTATTATAATTTCAGCATTGAAAAATAGGTGTTTAGTGGGGGGATTATTAGACCTCGGGGTTTGCCTGCGGGATTATAACTACTTTCAAAAATGATCATTTCTTACTGTTGCTTCGGAACATGATGAACAGGAGCATTTGGAAGTTGAACTTTGTTAGTCTGATTTGCGGCGTCCTGTTTCTGGGTTACCGGGGTGTTCAGTGTGTGCCCGGCAACAGTTTTACTTCGGATTTTAGCCTGCTTGGCCTACAATTTGAAGATGAATTCTAAGAAATTATGAAAGAGCTCTACTAAACAATAAAATGTGCAATTTTTACTAATTAATATTTTAAATATTAAGTGTGAACTGAAATTCCAAATTAAATATTCACATTTATTGATATTAATTATGCATATAGTGGACTTGACGTCACAATACATATGTGCGATTACTCAATCCTGTAGTGTTTTTGTTACATGTTTCCCTACAACAATTGAGCCCCATGGCTTGTTGTAGCTTAACAAAAAAATACTTTTGTTGACTAAATGTGGTTTAGTTTACTGTAGAAAAAATAATACAAGTTGGATGTAAGTTACGCAATTAACTGGAATTTTATTTGTTATTTATTTGCGTTTTATTTAATTGTTTTGTGTTACATATTTACCAGGGGCGTGCAGTGAGAACAAGAAGCGTGACTTTTATTTACTTTTGGAAAAAATATTTTTAATTGAATATTTATCTAGCAGAATATTATGAAATATTAAAATCTGGATAATGTGTTAATTATCGTGAATAGAATATTACGAGATACGTCACTTATTTTAGTTTCTTTTCAAAAGATATGCTTAGGAAAAAGTCACGCTTCTTGTTCTCACTGCACCCGCTGATATTTACTTACATAAAATTTATAATTAACGAAGTTCTACAATGAGTTTAAAACTTATAATACATTTGTTGACTGTGCTCCAAGACCTTATTATTATAAAATTGTCTTAACAGTGATACATTGTAAATAATATACCCTAATTATAACAAACTTTTTTGCGTATGTTATTTAAACTGAGAATTTACATAATAAAAATCAAATAATATGATACAACATTATAACATTATAAAATGAAAATGAAAGTTGTTGTTTCGATTATGTTGTTAATCTTTCCTCTCCGGTGCTGTAAACTAAATTGCCTCTAAGTATGTGAATATGTCTGTAAATATAATAAATACAGACTTCATATTTTAGGCATTCCTCAGTAATATATTTATGTTTTTGTTATTTCGATTGTTTGTGGGTGAGCAGCTCGATATACCCCAGGATTTCTACTGTCATTTAAAAAAAAACTAACCCTAAAAAACAAGTTTTTATTATACTCCCTTTCTCATTTACTAGTTGAAACAGGTTTGGCGCTTACCCCACGCGTTGGGCTTGAGTCGGGCGACTTTTTTAAAATGAAACTTGTTAGATCATTTTTATCGTCGCCACAAGTCTGTCTGCAAAGTTTCAGCTCGATTGGATAACGGGGAAAGGGCTAAAAATCGATCCAAAGCTTTTTCGACAGACAAGCAAGCAGACGCTACGAGTTAAAAGAAAGGGAGTTAAAAAACTAACCCATAAAAACCAAGTTTTTATTATACTCCCTTTCTCATTTACTAGTGGAAACAGGTTTGGTGCTTAGCCTACGCGTTGGGCTCGAGTCGGGCGACACTACGAAAGGGAGTAGTAAAATTAAAAATTATACTATAATTATTAATTTTTTTAAATGAAAATTTGTTAGATCATTTTTATCGGAGCCACGAGTCTGCCTGCAAAGTTTCACTCGGTTGGATTTTTCAATTCTTCTTCATTAGCCAGAAATAGTATCATCATCATCAAAAAAAACATCAGTTGACGAATATGTGTATCTTGGTCATAAGCAAAAGCTGGGAAAAGAAAACCAAACCAGAACTACCAAGAAGGATAGGTCTGGGCTGGGCAGCATTTGGTAAATTGAAACATTTGTTTGAAAATAAAGAAATCCCAGTATGCCTGAAAAGAAAAATATTCGATACATGTATCCTACCGATGTTGACATATGGCCTAGAAACAACACTAACAGAAAAAAGCATACACAAATTAAAATGTACACAGCGGGCCATGGATAGGCAGATGCTCGTTGTGAGTCTTCGAGATAAAATCAGAAATGAAGAAATAAGACGCCGAACAAAATTTGCTGATATTATGGAAGTATTGCGAAACTAAAATGGCGGTGGGCTGGACATGTGGCTCGACAGGAGGATACTAGATGGGCACCCAGACACCACTACAGTGGTGGCCCTGGACAAAAAATAGAAGCATCGGAAGACCTCTCAAAAGGTGGTCTGACGACATTGTCCAGCAATCAGGAAGAGCCTGGATGCGAAGGGGGAGAAACAGAGATGAGTGGAAGAAAATGGAATAGGCCTGCATCCGGCAGCGGAGAGAAAAAGACTAAGGAAGAAGAAGAAGAAGAATTGATACATATGTATATTCTAGTGTGTAAGTAATAGTAAATAATTTTTTTAGCCATTAAGTTGTTTTGTAGTATAAATTTTGTTTGAAATGTCCTTGAGGTGAGTACTGATGAAAATTGTGGTATATTAACTATCAAATTATTATTTTGACTATTAGCCATTATTTTAATGATTAATATAAGTAAAAAATTAAAGCATTTATATTTATCTGACTTAAAAATCAAAAAAAATCTGCATGCACGCAGAGTTTACAGCACCAGAAAGCGCGTTTTAATTGTAGCACAAGCAAGGGATATGTTGGGAACGGTTAAAAAGCGTATCAAATCGGTCGGAAATCCAAAGCAATTTTTCTCAAAACTTCTTTCATTTTGTATCACATTTTGTATGGAGTGATATCAAATTATAAATTATTCATTATGTTCCCTACATTTTAAATAATTACATTTCTCTGAAATGAATCGCTCCTGACCGAAAATAGTTTGAGCGTGTAAGACGGACTCTTCGGAAATCAACCTAAACAAAAATTTTATAGCCACAAAGCGCGGGTACACATTTTCAGACTTAGTTGACCTGGGAGCCTACATGCCTATTATGTTGTGCGGAGAATGTGAACTTCGTTCATCTTATAATCACTCACTGTAGTATACTTATATTGTATAATGTATTAATATTTTATTTCAATGTATCATTGTAAACCGTCATTCTGACCTGTCGATAGTCTTTAAATTAAAAAATAAAAAATAAAAATAAAAATGAAACAAATTAAATTATTTGAGTAAACCAAAAATATTTTAGAATTGAATAAACTTTTTTGCGCACATCAAATTTGCATGAGAAGCTTACCGAACCCAGTATTATCCTACTGAAGCTGTTTTATGTTCGGCTTACCTTCAGGTTACAAATTGACTGCAGTTTTTTTTTATAGAGTTGCGAACATGGAATACGTGTCCCATCAATATTCTTACTATTTTCAAATAAAGTTAAACGCTTGTGCTTGAAAATAGGACTAACTTGCTGGTCGCTCAAACCACCGACCGTTGGATCACTAGGCGAAAGTCATAGTTATAATCAATTCTACAAGCTAAAACTTTTTCAATGTGTATTCTTTAATTACTTTGTGCATTTTTACAGTTTGTATTATTTTGAAGGGATTGGTTATCTGTTAACCTGTTACAGGCAGCGTCGTGTATACACAACGGAGCGCGTACTGAATGCACGGCTCGGGCACAGAACAGATTAAGCGACCAAATTGAATATTATTTAGGTGAATTATTACTGATAACGTTTAATTAATTGCTAAAATATATTTGTTTATGTTTATATTAGTTTGAATCTATAAAGATTTGCTATTTTAAGATAACTCTTTGACCAATGCCTTTATAAAACATTGTAAGTATCTGAGAAGAAATCCTTGACAATATTTTAAGAGAAATCAAATTCAAATAGCGAAGCAATAAAATAATTCGCCTCTTATAAAGTAATGGATTCATAATCATGTAGAACAGGGCTCTGAAACTTATTAATTACATGAAAACATTGCCATGCTTTTTAAAATATGTTATATATACAATATATTTATAATATATGAAGATCCCATGGCAAGAAGTTGTTAACTAACATTCAAGTCATTTTGAGATAATTAGACATTTGCATTTCGCCTTTGAAAAATATGTTTTATTGCTAATTCAAGACTAATTTTTATTGATTAATTTCACTAAAATATCAAAAAAGTATTTACAATGTAAAAAAAACGCATTTATGCACAAAAAAAAAATATAATTTTCCCTAAAAAAATGTTATTAACAACCATTTTTTCGCCTCTGGAAC
The DNA here is from genome assembly GCA_016648135.1 of Agrypnia vestita. NCBI lineage: Eukaryota > Metazoa > Arthropoda > Insecta > Trichoptera > Phryganeidae > Agrypnia > Agrypnia vestita. Next base: position 124,906 of record JADDOH010010142.1, read on the forward strand.
TCATTTTTAATAGAATAACACCTTTTTAAAATTGGTAAAACACGAACATCAAACAACCCTTCAAAATCTATCCATTTTTACCATCCATTATCCAAAATTACAAAATACTAATGCATGTTAATTAATAATACAAAACATGGTATGCACCATTTAAAATTATTAAAAAATAATATATAAGTACATATTATAATAGTTTTCAAATAAAAACAAATATATGACAGTACTGCCAGAGTAAAATTTATATTAACAATAAATATTCCAATCAAATTAAAAGTGTTCATTTCATAATGATGGCATGGACATGTTATTATTGAAGATAACATGTTCTTCCCATTAGTAACTGATTTGATTTTTATGAAAAAGTGTAGTTAACATGTTCATCCCTATGATTTGAACATATTCTAATTATTTTTAAGTTCTGAACTTATTTCCAATAGAAAGAGCGTACATTATTTAGTTTAGAGGGCTTATTAACTCATTTTTGACAAAAATGTTAGTTAACAACTTCTTGCCAAGGGGTCTTCATATGTTATTATAAATACATTTCGGCAATAAATTAAAGTGTTAGTACACAATCTGAAAGAAAGAAAGCCACAATGAAATGACAAGGCACTTACGGCATTCAACTGAACTTGCATAGCCGTCTGTGTGGAGGCGTTGCTTCCTGTACTATTGGGCTGTCGAATTGAAGAAGGGAGGATGTTAGAAAGAGGGCGCACGGCCCTCACCACCCCCACTCCTGATACGCTCGGTTGTCCCTGCTGCCCTATGCAGGGTAGGGTCATAGTAGCTACAAAACAGCAAAATAAATCATTTATTACAATTGAGGTATGTATGTACAGTCGAACTCGGTTATAACGAGCTCGGATATAAGGAGATCCCGGCTATAATGAGAAAAACTGTGAATTCATTTTGATTTGCACATATTCCCATACAATCGGTCTCGGCTATAAAGAGCGCGATTCCCGGATATATGGAGCAAATTTTAGAAACTCTGCAAACATATTTGCTTGGGTTACAGAAAAAAGACAAATACACACTCATAACAATGAACTTTTTCACATTGCTTTTAAAGCGGCTCGCACTTAATTAGGGTTCATTTTATGATGTACACAAACTTGTGTCCGAAAATCCCACGTTCGCAGGCAAGTAATAGTTTACTGAAGGTCGAAAATACTGGTCATCTAACTCCGATTATTGGGGGTTTCCAAAATGTTTATGGTGACAGTTTATTTTATGCAGTTTACTGTATTAGCATTTAAAAGCCCAATCAGTTAAATGCGAATTGTTCTATTGGAAACATGTCCACTAACAAACGAAAGTGTCTCTACGTTCGCGAAAAAGTCGAAATTATCGGCATCAAAAAGTCTATAAAAAGTTTTCACAATCGTCTTCTACAGTTTCATCGCTCTGGAAAGATAACCCCGGCTATAAGGAGCAAATTTATAATCGTCGCGTTCGTTATAACCGAGTTCGACTGTATTACAAATTCATCTTGAATGGTAGACAAACTCTGAGGTCAGCTTCTACTTTATCTGCAGCAAAGACTGTACTGTAAGACAGTAAACAGACTATCCATTAGCAGCACTCTCTGTCGCCGTAATACGGAACAGTGCATCAGAAACTTTATCTAATAAAGGATTGGAAATGCATCTTTTCTAAAAATCATGTTCTTGATAGAATCGAAAAATGGTCACTCAGGCATAATGAGCGAATGAATGAGGAAAGAATGGTAAAAAAAATATATGACATGTGGCGCCAGAAAGAGAGGACGACTGCAGAAGACGTGGAATGACCAGATTAACCAGATCCTTGAGGATGGTCCTGTTAGGAGGTGAAAACGGCATGATTGTAAGTATGTATGTCCTTAAGTTCGCAAACAATTTTTAATTTTAAATTCTATTGTTGAGCCAGTTATGTATTATGTAAAATGCCATTATCCATCATTATTAAGAAACTGGAAGTCTGGTCTTCATCCAAAGTGTTAATCATACTTTTCGTAAGAGCTTCTATTCTATAAATTAACTTAAAAAACAAAACAAATACTGAATATATTTCATTGTGAACGTACTGTTAGAATGCGACCACTATAAATTGGCGTGCGAGGGAGGGCGTCCCTGTCGCGTAACAGAAGTTGCCAGGGTGTAAATTTATTACACAATACATAATGTACAGAATGTCCGGTGACCGGTGTCATAGCCTTTAACAGAAATTTGGTCGGGCAGCACTAAAGAAACCAAGCCGTAATGGCGGCCGTTCTATCTGTCAAACTGACAGACGGTAATATCGGTCCATTATTTGCTTTTTCGGTTTCACAAAAATTTAATACTTCATTGGCAATTGTTCTTGCACCATCCTGAACTTTTTAGGATGTTTTGGACATAATAATTCAGTGTATATTGGTAATCAAAAAGCTCTCGACCAAATATAAAATTGAACTAAATGACAGGGCAAGGGGTTACCGCCGGGTGCGTGCGGGGTGGGTTTTAGTTCCAAATTCGCCGCACGCCAAGTTATGTTGGGCAAGCAATACTTTTGACGTGGTTCAACCATGTTACTAACGTTGGGCTTGCTGAATGGTCGGAGGATGCTGAATGAATGTCGTTCCATCAGATGGTGCAGGTCCACGTATGAAGATGGGGTTTGGTCCCAGCAATTGTCCACCCCACACCTGCGGGAGCTGCCATTGAGAAAACTGCATTTGCTGCCCGCCATTCTTGAAATAAGATAAAATAAATTATCAGAAATATGTTGAAATTTTTTTCAATGGGGGAGGTTTTTCCAGGACCCAATTTTTTTTTTAACCTTCCAGCGGGCGAGCGGGCGTAAAATTTACGACAATTGCACCTTTCGCTTCCCCCACTTTTACCACTAGTTGCAAGCATTGAGCTCTGAGCTATTCGAGGATCAGAGTCTCTCAAAACTATAGGCATACCGGGTGTGCTTAGAAGTTTTTGTTATTCATTGATATTTGGAAATTTCCGTTGAGGGTAAATTTTACAACACGCGCCTTAAAGTGTAAGTATATTAAATAAACTACTTTTTTACATTTTTTATTATTTTTCATTTATATCGTTTATTTAACAGCGAAATGTATTTTTTAAATTTATTTAAGACGTGTTTAAGAAAACACAAACCAGAAAATATTGATTCTGATTAATAGGTCGTTAAAATATTTTATTTTGAAATATAAACATATTTAGAGTGCTGTTTCGTTTTTTGTTCAATTAATTCAAATATATATTTTTTAATGTACTGTCATTTATCATTTTTCATAACCTTACAGCGATTCTCTATCATTTATATAAAGAAAACAACATTTACACGGATAAAACTTGATGATGTAAAATTTACGGCACGCTCAAGGGAAATTAATCAGCGCGCCCGCTGGAAGGTTAAAACTTTATTTTCTAAATCAAACACATTAATTATAAAAATGGTAATATCTACGCGTCTCGTATCACTAGCAGTGATTGAGTGACTAAAATGTCCGATTTATCCTCCAGGAGTGCAGGTTCAAATTCTACCAGCTGTGAGTTTTTTAAAAAATGTATTTTCACTCAGTCCAAGACACTAACAACCAATTGTTGAAATTGCATGCACAGCGACTCAAAGCTACCACTACCTAGCCAAAGCAATATTCGTTCTCATAAGAATTATTATTTCTGTGGTTGTATCTAAATATTTTTTTCCCACTTTTACTGTCACTATTACTGAAAGCATAAGGTAATTTTAGGGATTTCTATTGGATCTACCTGGACCGGCAATTGTATTTGATTATTTGGAGACGACGTAATCACTTGCTGTGTGGCTGCCTTCTGTTGACCGTTCCGCTGCCCTAATATCTGAAACACAATGTTATATTTATGTAGTCCAATAATACTTTGCGCAGCCATCAAATACTGTCAATGAAAAGTGTTTACAAAGCATACTCCAAGCGTGGTATTTACATATTGTGATGGACAAAACATGCAACTGGTGACTTGGTCTGAATCGCAATCAACCAAGGAGATGTTTCCCCTTGGTCACAATAATCTTCCATCAGAAGGGAAGTGTTCCTCCCTTATGACGACTTATCACACAAAGCACATTTGATCCTATCTGAAGCGGATATTCCTTTTGTCACAGATAACACCAAAATGATTTATGAAATGAAAGAGATGCTTCTCCTTTCATGTTTTTAATTTATTGTCAAACCAGAAGCAAAATATAAACTAAAAACAAAAGCATAACAAAGAAATGCAACATTCCTTCCTTGTAAAACCACAGATGTCACCCTCTGTCACAATTATACTGACAAACAATGCAAAAGGTTTTGGCCGTGACCCAAAGAGGTCGCTCGTATTCAATAAATTAAAAATTCTGATACAGATATCTTGATTAAATAATATATAAATATATTATATATTGTGAACTGCAGTAGCTTGCGGTAGGCATAAACATAGGTTATGCTGTTATCAACGATACTAACTAGGTGTATACTATGTGAGAACTGGATGAATATATCGACGGCTCCTACGTATAATATCGTAACCCACAAATCAACGATTTTGAGTTTGTTGTGTATTTCATATGTATTTAATTATATCTTAATTCCAAGAAATTGTTTAATTTATGTTTATTTTCTAGAATGTTGAGCGGTGCAAAGCTTTTTGCTCGTATGCACTGTGCACCCCCGGTAAAGTGTTATCATATTAAGTACCTTTTGTAAGTCTGCACTTTTGGCCTGGCTAGTCACAACCGTGTTGGTTTGTGATTGGATAGGCAATACACTCGGTTGCGAACTGACGATGTTCATTGGAGAAAACATAAATGTTTGGTTTTGGGATGTCGGGATCGCGTATCCGGAAAAGGACCCTGAAAATTTTAAAAGTGAACATTTAAATTGAGAAATTCGCAGATCTTATTAAGGAAACCAAAAACTAATATTTTCATTGTACTTTATGGTTGGTTTCTAACCATTTTCTAAAAGATTGACGAGCATTTTGACTCATTTTCAAAATGATTAATACTATGAATTTTTGTGTACCATTAAATAATATAACCTGCGTAATGTAATGACTGGAAGATAAAACAATAATTGACTTCTGCAATAAAGCCTGCATCTACCAAAATAATAGCATATCGCTCATGACAAGACAATACCTCGCACACCACACTTTGGTCAAAATTAAGTTTTTTGCATATTTGTCTTTAAAATGTGTGAGCCAAACCAGAGCTAGCAGCAGAAACTTTATGCTGCTGTGTTATGAGACTAACATGTTCAAGTGACGTAATATTATCAATAGTTATAGAGATAAACAAAATCAAAGTTTGCATTTTTTTTTCAATATCTCTTGACTTATTTTTTGCAAAAAGTTAAACTATCATTACAGTAACTTATGTCAATTATGAAAAATTCATTCGCTTTAATACAAGTCAAATCACAAGTGATAGCGAATTGAATGGCAAAAATATAATTTGCCTCCAAAGAAAGCGGCTTTATAAAAAATTATCATCTCCATAATTGAAATTTGTCATTCCTCCAGATAGTTTCTCTTTCTATGACTGCCTTTCTCACAAATAACATAACAAGTAATAAGAGTATTTTAGCTGATCAAAAGATTTTTTCTACAATCTTTATAAATTCCAATAAAAATAAATGTACTTATTTAACTTCATGGATACATTATATCTATTTTATTTTCATTTTGGCAAAATAAAATAATATTAAAATAAAACACAAATCACTTTGTTTTCATCACTACTAATTATAAAATCTACATGTTTCGAAAACAATGTTCTCTTCAACAGGATTGTTTGTGTATTAAAAATTGAAAAAGTTAAACCATGCAAGTGTGTTACAGTGAAGAGGATGATGAGGGATGGATGAGGGGAGAGGAGAGGGGACGGAGGTGTTAATTATGTTGTCTGAAGTATTCAATAGTGGGTTGTTCACAAATTTAGTCTGAGTGTTTATTATATTTGAATTAATATTATATTTTTCCTTATTTTAAATATTTATAAATAATTAATTTGTGGGATCTTATAACTAATAAGTAAAAACTTTAAACTTATATTAATTTTAAATGTATGGTCATATTCAATTAATTGTTTTGTAAAATCCGATTCAACATTGCTAGTTAAAGCTTTGATGTGTTCTTTAACCCTAGTTTCAAAATTTCTTTTTGTTTTACCAATATACACACTTGCATGGTTTAACTTTTCAATTTTTAGTACACAAACAATCCTAATGAAGAGAACATTGTTCTCGAAACACGTAGATTGCATAATCTAATAAAGTGGTGAAAACAAAGTGATTTGTAAACTTTTCAAAGCAAGAAAACACTTTGTGGCTTGACATTATAAGAAATTTAAGAAAAAATTAAATACTATGTTTTAAAGGGTGTTTTATGTGGTTTAAAACACAACAATGGATGTTTTAAAGTGGTTTAAAACATAGTATTTAATTTTTTCTTAAATTTCTTAAAGTGATTTGTGTTTTATTTTAATAATAATGTCACCACAAAGTTCAAGCCTTCTTTTAGAAGAAAAAATATTCTTCGAACAATTAAAATTATATGGCAGGATATTATTGTGATATCACTGTGTGATATGTTGTATTTTTTATAAACATTTTTTTGGTAAAAGTATATAATTAAATACTATTTTTCTGTATTATTGTTTTATACAGTGAGATTTGAATAAATAATGTGTAAACTGTGTGTTTTTATTAAAACAGAAGGCATTTTTATCAAGGCATTTGTAAGAAGCAATTACTTATAACCCACAATATTATGTATTACTTTGGTGGAAGCAAAACCTTGTATTCCACATGAGTAATAATAAAACATCAGATATGAAAATAAACAACAAATATTGAAAGAATTTATAAAAAATGTAAAAAAAGATATTATACTAACTATAACTAAAGAATTTAGGTATAACGCAGTTTTTTGTCTCCCCTGTAAAATCTGTATTAAGTGGCCTACGACGTATTGTTTTGTCATGAGCGATATATAAAATAATGTGCAAAATAAATGTGCTAAAAAATCTCTAGACTAAGAGGTGAATTTTTTTGAATGTGTTGTATAAATTCTATTTGTGAGAACATAATACACAATAACTAAGAACAGAATTGTAAAAAATATTAAGAAAAATAAACCTTTCAAATACGTTTTTAAATAAAATAAAAACCTTCATCCTCATATGAAAGACCTGAAAATTCACTAAAAATATCAATATTCTATTACAAAAAAAATAAGTGAATTGGTGGAAATTAAAAATAAGGATTTGTTAATCATTAATAGATCTGAAAATTAATTTAAAAAAACTATACATCTGAATTTTATTTATAATATACCTACGTAAAAAGATTGTTTTTCATTTATGATAAGTGAAAATACATTAAAAAATAAACTAGAACTTGAAACACACCAGCTTGATTCTGTTGTAACTGCACTTGTTTTCCCGGTGGAGGAGACATCACGTGACTCCCGTGGAATGGTTTACCAGTAGCAATCACCTACAAAATACATACATTTCGGTATTTTCTCATGCAATATTGAAAGCCAACCGTGACTCTCAGAAAATCTGAGATTGCTCTACAAATTTAAGAAATTAACTTTGAAAAAGCCTAAAATAATGAGCACTGAAGCCACTCGATGGTGATCGGCCGCGTAGTCAGAATGACTTAAACCAGACTACCAAAGGATATTATGTACATACTGCCATCTACCCTAGGACAAACAACGCTCACATAAGAGCAAAAATAAATGCTTTATAGATTCCCTATAAGCGAAACTTCAAAAGATCAACGTTAAGAGTAACACCTGGGAACAAGATTCAAAATTCAAAAGATACACCTATCTTGAGGGCAATGATATATACTTTGAAGCAAAATTCCATTAGAAAGTCGCAGTCAGGAGAAGAAAGAAGAGTGAATAGTAAACAGAAGTTAGCCTGACGTCGTTGTGTTCAAACGTCCAAGATGCCCCAGACTTCGTGGATCCAGGATTGCACTCTTCGGTCAATCGAGGACCCACAATTGTGATGGATGACAGTTTTCCTAGGTCACGAGTGCAGCCGATGACGAGAATAACAGTTCACAATATATTTACTTATTTAATCAAGATATTTGTCTCCGTTATATATGATATATCTGTCTCCTTTACCACAGGCCTCGGCCTAGCTAAGGAGACAGGGAATATCTTTTATATTATAACAAACATTAATAAAGACACTGAATGTAAACATATAGCTATTCAATGTATGTATAAATAAGCAATGTTTATTTATAATATGAATTTGTATGCAAATTCTGTTCTTTTCAATTAAATAAATAGATATGTAGGTATCAGAATTTTTAATAATAAAGGTGTCTAGAGTGACAAAGATAAAACAAGTGAAAAAAAAATTTTTTCTTTAAAAAAATGTCTGATAATAGAAAATTTCATGTTTCATGTCCCGGTGACAACTTTGACATTTTTTGACAGACTGTAATTTGTCCTTGCAATTCCTGTAATCCCATATTAACTTCGGTTTAATTAAACAAAATATAATTGTAACAGAATAAATAAGTGAGATAAAACCAATTGGAGGTAAATACAAAAAGAAAATAACCAACCTGAATCTGAGGGTTGTTGATTCCCGGATGCAAAGAGATGTTAGAAGGCACCAAAATCTGCTGTCCGTTGGTGCTGTATATCTGCTGAAGATACGGCTGAGGATGCAGGACTTGAACCCTTCCCTGGCCCCAGTCAGCGCTAAATGTAACAATAAAAATTGTAAGAATAAATTATTTCTTAGCCAATTACAACAATATTTATGTCAGTGGGTAAGTTGTTGAGAATTAATATTGCAAATTTTAAAAACAACAATAAAAATATGCAACTTTCATTCAGAGGTTGCGTACAAGCAATTCATATTTTTAAAACTAACTAACTTACCATCACGCCATTTCCCCGTGGGGGTAGGTAGAGAGGATAGAGCGCAATACTCTTCCGTCCTGACATACAACTTTCGCTTCATCTACATTCATACATCTTCGCAAGCGAGCTCGACGGTTGTTGAGGCTTCTAACAGGACCATCTTCCAGTATCTGGTTAATCTGGTCATGCCACGTCTTCCGTGGTCGCATTCTCTTTCTGGCGCCGTCAACACTTGCATTATTTATCTTTCTTACCATTCTTTCCTCATTCATTCGCTCAACATGCCCAAACCACCTGAGCGATTCTATTTTTATTCTATGTATTATGCTACGATCAACTTTACATTCATTCCTAATATCTTCATTCTTTACCATATCATACATGGATTTGTCACATATATGTCTAAGGGATCTCATCTCCACTGCATTCAATCTACTTTCGTTCCTCTTCTGCCAGCTCCAGGCTTCACTTCCATACATTAGTGTCGGCACCAGAACTCCATTATGTACCGCTAGTTTTGCCTTGGTAGACATATTTCTATTAGAAACTATTGCATTCAAAGCACCATTCACACTATTCCCCGCAGTCACTCTCCTTTTGATATCTTTCTCAACATTCCCTTTTCTATCGAACATACAAACCCAAGTAACAAACTCATCTACTTGTTCCAGACGTTCATTGCCTACTAGTATTTCACATGTTGTCTTACTTTCCTCCTCGAATATCATCACTTTTGACTTGTTTACATTCATAATAAGGTCACTTTCCTTGCATACATCATACATCATGCTTACTAGACTTTGTAAGTCTTGTTCGCTATTTGCCATTAATACTATATATAATACATAATATATTTTTAAAACGGTTTATTTTAAACTATTGTTAGTTTAATAATCTTCTTCTTGGTATTAATAATTGAAAGAATGCTTCCTCAATGGAGAATACATCAGGATTGTAAACATGGAGAAGAAGGATGTAAAATATTTCCTAGAGTTCATTAGTATCTCCAGCACGTGAATGTGTCGTTACTGGTTGATGAATCGAAGAGCCTCATGGATTATTAGAATGCGAAGGATATAAGGTGAACCAATTAAAAAACAAAATGAATGAAGATTTATTATTGTCGTCACGACGAAGAAGCCATTGGCTTCGAAACATGTTGATTTTTTTCAATAAATAAGTCGTTTAAACAAAGTTAATTTATAAAAATTATAATTATGTCACCACAAAATAAATTTGCTACATTTGAAGAAGAAGATTTATTGTTTCAGAGGTAAGTTTGTAGAACTCCATAACCACACACATGGAAATAAAAACAATTGGATAATGCTGACTGGAATCCCGGAGTTTGAAAATTATTGTTACTGCACAAACATACTTTGTAACAAGAATATCACATTTATATCAAGTTGTAAATCTATCCTTATTCTTATATATATTACTTGTCATTAGTGTTTGAACAGAATTGTTTCTTAGAAGCGTGCAGAAAATCCAAAAACCTTAATTTAATTCTTAAAATTATATGGCATTTCTTTCTAATACTTTTAATATAAATACAAGTGTTGAATGTAAAATATTTATATTGATAAAGCCCCAATAAGGCGAAACGGGGCTCAGAAAATTAAAAAGGTAGAACTTAAAAAACCAATTGTTTTTATTTCCATATGTGTGAATAAAGATTCACAATACACTTGTTGAACTCGAATTGAATTTTGATTCCGTTATAACTATTTTTTTAATGGACCTTTTGCACAATTAAAAAACAGCTTTGCCTAAAATTATTGATGCATCAAAACAATAATTATTAATAGGAATATGTGAACCTCATTTGTTGTGGATGGTGGAGAGATGTCATGTTGATCGTAGTGGTGGTGGGGGATTGTTGAGGCTGCGGCATATTTCCAAGCTGCAACACAATAATTATATTGTGTAACAATACATAACACAACAAAACTCAATAATAATGTCTCTGCAGGAGTCAAAACATTTGTAACACTAAGCCAGGGAAAGAGCAATGCCGGGAGTATCCTTAAGAGACAGTTACACATTACACCAAAATACTACTTAAGGCCCAAGTTCAATGTCAATACTTAGATGATTTAAAGGTTAAGGTACACCTTAAAAGTTTTATTTTGTATTGAAAATTAAGCATTTAAGGAGTACTTTAACCTTTAAATCATCAAAGTGTTGACTCTGAATTCGGGCCCAAGACACTGAAATACCGTTCTTTCATCCTGCGAGATCTCGAGGCATTGTACGAGATCAATCCCGAACCGAAAAATCGGACGAGATTATCGGGATTGATCAACATTTTTTATGTTTTGTATGTTTAATTGTGTATGTCTATAGAGCTTTTAGTAAGTACTTAAAACTTATGTTCATGTTACATTCAAATAATGAAAATAGATTTGGATAATATTTGCTGTATTTTATCAACGTTATATGGTATAAAAACTACTACCTACTAACTCTACATTGATTCTTGTAAAAACGCCTACAAAAACTTGAAAGCGATGATTAATAATGAATATTTTATTAAATATGTTGATATAAAAATGCAATGCGTTGTCGTTAACTATTCAGCTCTGTAAACAAAAAAACACAAAAGTATTCGGGATTGGAAATTCTAATCTCGAGGGATCCCGAAAGGGCAATCCCGACTCGGGATCACATTCCCTACTAGTGATGTAACGAATGTCATTTTTTGAGCATTTTGAGCATTCGCGAAAGCGAATGCGAATACGAATAGATACTTATTGAGTTTTTTTTAATTTGGCGCACATTATGTTTTCTTATAAAACATAAATTATTTATATATAGTTTGTAATTAAAGAACATAGTTCTTGTTTGATTTTTGTTTTTAGTTTCGTTCAAGATGATTACCTAACATAAGTAACTGATAACAGTTTCAGAGAAGAATTTGTTTTTGTTTGTTTACATTGCATTATCATATTTTTTGTTTTCTAAGTTCTAATGATAAGTTAATTTTTATTTAGTAGTGATCTGGAATCTTAAGCTCTATTACCCAATGTAGAAGATAAAGTAAAGTGAAGACTGATAATGCGATTATAAGGTAAAGTTACTTTTTGCAATGAATGGATTTTTTATTAAACTAATATTATATTTTTTTCTGATGTTCATATTTGCAAAACATTCGCTCAAACTTCGCGAATGCGATTGCGAATATGCAAAAATATGTGAATATTAATAATGCGAATGCGAATATTCGTTACATCACTAATTCATGCTAATATTACAGATCCATGCAAAAAAATTGTAAAAAAATCATTTATTATTTGGCAAGAAACTTGAAACAAAAAAAATATAAAATGAATTGAATGAAATGAAATGAACGAGTGGTTTGATTCTCACCTGCCCCATGGAACTTGAAACGGTGACAACGACCGTCTGCTGTTGCTGCGGCCCCAGTTGTATATCGTGGGACGCCATTTCCTGATGAAATAAAAAATATTTTGTTGATTACTTTTGTTAGAAAATACCACAAAGTATGCTATCAATTCTGACTGCAAAATTCTGTGTGTCAAGTATACATATATTTTTTAAGGAGACCAAACACTGGTGTTACAAAAATGGCTAAATTAGACGGTTGTTATCAATATTACATTTCAGTTCATTTTAATATTTAATGATACAATTCTAAATGCTGTATCAAAGCTGATGATTATAACATGGGCACATTTAACTCAATGCATGAAAGATATGACGAAACATTCTTGAGTCTTCTGGTTTGTGTCTTCTGGGGTATTATGCCGTATTATTACAACCTTTCTGGCCGACGTTTCGGATCTCATTGCAGGGTTCATCATCAGGGCTGATGTGTTGGTGTTGTGGTTAAGTATTGGCTTGCAATACCGTGTCGAAAAGCGATGTTGATATTTTTGAAGAAGTAAATAAATTTACTGAATGTTCAAGTTAAAAACGACTCAGATTAAAAACATCATGATATCCGACACTTCAAAACCGATCTCGTCGCAAATTCATATGTAAAACGTAAACACTGAGACACCCTGCTTTCGACACGGTATTGCAAGCCAATACTTTGGCTCACAATAACACATTAGCCCTGATGATGGACCCTGCAATGGGATCCGAAACGTAAGCCAGAAAGGTCGTAATAGCACAGCATAATACCCCAGAAGACACAAACTAGAAGATCCTGAGTGGCCTTAAAAACCTAACATTCTTGAATCTGCTTCTAAGTTGTTCGAATTTAATTCAAGTACCTCAGAAAATACATACAAAAAGCTCTAGCATCCTTGGGAAATTGTTATCTAAGTATTGAATAATTGAAAGAGTTAGGAACAGTTTGCACCTATCTCTTGTTTTAGAAAAAACAATTAACTGCTGATGAACTCTGATTCAAATTCTTCTTCTTCTTCTTCTGCTCCATCTAGGACTGCGTCCTGTCATTGCTTGGAGCCTGTTCCTGGGATACAGGTGTCCAGCTAGCTTGACATCTTTTGTGTGGTCTTCCTGGGAGTCTGATACCGACGGCAGCTTGTTCACTGCTATGCTCACTACTCTCTCGGAACAAGCTCTCTCCACATGATCTTTCCAGTATCTTCTAGATCTTCTAGATCTTCCCATAGGACAATATCCTCGACGTCACAAGTCCTTCGTATTTCGGAATTCCTCACTCGGTCTCGGATTGTCAGTCCCGCAATGGGTCGGAGAGTCTTCATCTCAGTAGTTCTTAGGAGATTTTTAGTTCTGGTAGTGTCAGCCCTTGTCTCGATACCGTACGTCATGATTGGGCGTACACAGGTCTTATATATCTTCACTTTGCTCTCCTTGAGCATGTGTTCGTTTCTTCAGACAGCATTTCTCAAGCATCCAGCAACAGTTGCGGCTTTGTTTGCTTGCTCTCTTACTTCTTCGTAGAGGTCGTTACTGCTGGATATGTTGACACCCAAGTACTTGAAGCCCATTTCTTGCATTACTGGCTGTTTCATTATCACCATGCTCTTAGTCTTATCTACGCAGATTTTCATGTTGAATCTTTGTGAGGATGTATGAAATTTGTGCAGAAGTTTTTGAAGATCGTCTTCGGAGTTGGCTATTAATATCGCATCATCAGCATAACACATCTATCTTTTTGTCTCCCATGTTGTAGCCTAGATTCATTGATTTGACATCTTCTATTAGCTTATCCATGATAATATTGAATAAGGAGGGGCTATAAGGGAAGAAGCTATCTCCCTGTCTGATGCCTACTGCGGCTAGGATTTCTTTCGATAGATCACTGATTACCTTTATGCGCATTTTGTTATTAGTATTCAAATTATGAATAGCTTTGATAATGGCTTGTGGTACATCTTTTTCAGTTAGAATATCTATAACATCTTCTAGAAGCACTCTATCGAAGGCTTTAGTGAGGTCAACAAAACACATATACGGTGGTTTATTATATTATCCTTTTTCGCGCATTGGTTGGTTTTTTGGATCCACTGTGTTCCGAGGCTTGGTGTTCAAATTGATTTCACAAAAATTGGGTTTGATTTAAATTTAACGAAAATATCGTGCAAATCTGATCCTTTGTGTATACATTTGTTAAGAGCGATGGTAAAAACATATTTTTGGATAAATGCCGATTAAACTCAGCTGACAATCGATCATAATTTATTTGGATATGAAGAGAGTGAACCACGACAAATAATTGTCAAATGATTGTCAAATGTAGCTTGTAATTGTAAAAAATCTAAACTTGATTTTCGTTATGCAAGTGTATAAAAACTTATTATTAAAATATGAATAATAATCAATTATTTGCATTTCATGTATGTATCTTTAAATTTGCTTTTTCTCATTAAATAATTTTTTAACAACCATTTTTAATTTTTGAATTAATAATTTCTAAATTAATTTTATTTGTCAACCTATTATTACCTTTAATTATTAAAAAAAACAACTAATTTCAATAAAATAATAATTAAAATAGCTCAATAGCGTGTACTCAACTGATTTACTAGCTGCGTAGAGGGAGAGGGTATAAAAAAAATTTGTACGAACAGGGTTTCTGGCAACATTCAAAATAATTATCTATGATTAGCATTTCTGAACTTGAATCAATTGTCAGAATGCGGTCCTCATATTTCGCATACTCAAGTCCACTCAGCTTCCGGTCTAAAATGAGAACTGACCATCTATATATTTTGAAATGTCATAAGCACACTCACACGCGCTTTTCCGTCTCATAAAGATGGGATTAAGTATTATTCTCAATATCATATATTCCCAACAGGTATTTGAATTAATTTAAAGCCTACCCCATACGTCTCTCAGATAATAGAACATGATGAACATTATCTGATTCTTAGGATGAGTTTTCTCATCTAATCCCAATTCATACCTACAAATTGCCTCTTTGGTAGATAGAATTATAAAATTTTTATATTAAGTATTTACAACAATTATTAGAATTGTAATGTTGAATCAACATTAATAAATATTGATCATTTTAAGTACTTTCGTCAAATTAATTTGTTTGCAAAAATTTAAGAGATCAAATTTACTTACTTACTTTCCATCATGCCGTTTCCCCGTGGGGATAGGCAGAGAGGATAGAGCGCCACACTCTTCTGTCCTGACATACAACTCTCGCCTCATCTACATTCATACATCTTCGCATGCAAGCTCGCCGGTTGTTGAGGCTTCTAACGGGACCACCTTCCAGTATCTGGTTAATCTGGTCGTGCCGCGTCTTCCGCGGTCGCCCTCTCTTTCTGGCGCTATCAACACTTGCATTATATATCTTTCTTACCATTATTTTCTCTCATTCATTCGCTCAGCATGCCCAAACCATCTGAGCGACCCTTTTTTAATTCTACTGATTGTAATTCTATATTAAATAATTACTTGTAAAACATTATCTTTACCTTAAATTGGATATGGCAAGTCCCAGAATGGCTTGTCTTGATGATGTGGAAAGATGAATTGAAGAATTAATCTGTAATTGTAAAAAAAAAACAATTTTCAATGCTTGGAAATTTTTAAACATGTTGGTAGGTACCTACTAATATAAAATATTTGTTAATAATGTTTCGGTTAATAATATTTCGGTTAATAATGTAACGGATGTTTCAAATGTCAGTTTGTGCATTAACCATTACGATAAAAATATCAATCTTTACGATATTAAAGCTGCCTCAAATTGATACATATAACGTATCAAGTGACAAAGTAATTATAAAAAATATATACCTCAAAAAATCAATCCAACATCGAGAAGTAATATTTTTTACCGTCGGAAAACTACTAACAATCATTGTAACGAACATATTTTCACGATAAAACTAAAAATGACAGCTGACATTTGGCATAGATTGGATAGTATTGGATGAAGGCAGAGATGATTTTTTATTTTATGACTAGAAATATCGGTACCTACGTAAACACAATACCGTATAAGCATTAAAAAAACACATTAGGTATTTAATTAAATGTGTAAATAGCTTTTGCCTTGATATTTGTGCCTATTTAAAAATATTTTAATTAATTTATGATCAAAGGAAAGGGGTCCCTACGTTTGGCAGCTGAGTGTAATGAGCTGTATACATTTATTGAATAATTATTGACCGGTGAAGAAAAAAGGAGAACAGAGAAATCAAATCAAAACAAAGAAAATAAAAAATATATATATTATATTTTTTGTTTCTTTTATGGACCCAAAGATGTATAGACTTTAGATTTAAGGAGTTGAAAAAATATTATTATGGATTTTTCCAAATATGTATTGCGAAAAATGTGCGTTTCGTAAAATATGTATTTTATTACTATTTTAACTGGTTTGTCAATTTAATACAAACAACGGAATCATCAAATCAAAAAATACGTAAAATCCCCGCCAAGTTTTCGTACGAAGGCTACACAAGATAAAGTTAACATACACGCAATACTGATCCCTAACGCAGACACGATAAGACCCATAATGGAATAACAAACATAGGTTGAAACGATCGAGAAAGTTCATTGGTCGGTCGGTACTATTGTGAGGCCGCCATATTATACGATTCCCCCCCGCCAGTGGACAATCTCAAACGTACCCAATTTGAAAAAGTAAAGCGACTATTTGCCGAAAAGACCGATACTTCGTGAATGTAGTTGAACCAAACGATTTTACATTTTTGTGAGGTACTCTACAATACCGTGTTAGTTTTGTTTAGTCGCTTGTGGATCGAAGTTTTCGTATGATAAATGAAGTAAGGCTTTTTGATGTGAGCATTACGTAATGGTAATAATTAATTAATAATACAATTATCCAATGCGTGACTGTAATGTTTTTTCTTTGTTAGTAAATTTGAAGTGTAAAAATATTCTAGAAAACCGCAAAAAGGTACCTAACATAATTAAGATAATCGGCCGTATTCTGAAATAAGCAATGTTGTTATTTCTGTATCTTGACAGTTATTGTAGGTATAACATTGTAATGCCGCCAATTTTGACGTTTTAAGATTGACAGGTTTGAAATTAATGAATTCAATCAATTATAAAACTCATTATTCATAATTGTGATGAATAACTTAACATTTGTTTACGTTTTAGAGCTTTCTGAGTGATTGGATTCATTAATTTCAAACCTGTCAAACATAAAATGTCAAAATCGGCGGCATTACATATTATACGGCATACGTTATACCTGCAATAACTGTCAAGATACCTACAGAAATATCAATATTAGGTAGTTAGGTACTTATTTCAGAATACGGTCAATTATCCGTAAAAAAGTGGGAAAATGTATATAGCTACGGCAGTAGGTACCTACCTGCGTATCCTATTTCCTATTGTAAAAAAAGTATAACTGATTAATATTTTTACCACTGAAAGAATTTTGTTGATAGGTTAAACGATAATATTTGGGGGTGTGGAAGCCATATTTGGCTCTCTGGGAGGGTTTTTTTTTCTTTTTTCTTTTCTCGTGGGTTGAGGATATTTAATTATTGTCTAGAAACCTTTTAAGAACAGAAGCGTCACTATTCGTTCAGAGTTTTACAGAAAAGTCAAACATAGAAAAGGGTGAAAACGTTGGGACTGTAAACCACAGATAACAGACATTTTTGGAAACAAATTATTCACGAATGATGATAGAATAAGTAGATACCTAGGTACTACACATTAAAATTTCTACACGTTTTTCCTATATAAAAATAATTACAATAATTAAAAATCAATTTATAAACTCCAGATTTTTTTAAAGAATCATCCTTATCCTTATTATTTCATATGTACCTGCCTACCTACTTTTTATATTAAATTTATTATTAGAATAGAAAGCTGGTTGAATAGAATTCGGGATTTATTAACTATTGAATTATATATGCATTTTTTCCCCAATATTTTTGACTTATTTTCTGTAAAGATGGTGGAGCATCACTACAGTACCTAACTCGTGTGGAATATTAAAAATTCATTCGCTTTAATACAAGTTAAAAAAAAATGACAAAAACTCCACCAAAAAATATTTTTCAAATTTATGCAATGTTTAAAAAATATTGGATGAGGATATTAAAAAAAATGCGGGTTTAAAAATTGATTTGTAATACAATTATAATTATTTTTTTAAAGGAAAAACGTGTAGAACTTTTGATGTTAGAGTTAAGGAAGACTTAAGGTGTTTAAGTAGCAATAATTCTTCCTAATTATCTTTTAGAAATGGATCATTCTTTTGATTTTAATAAGGCTTTACAAATTTTACATACAAATTACTTTTAATATTATAAATAACCAGGTCCTTCTAACAAAAAGTTATGTTTTAAATTTTTTTTCACATAAGTTCTTAATAATTTATTCAACTTCCATATGTTTATTTTTATTTTGTTGTTGTATATATTTCAATGTTTGATTTTTAAAATTATATATTTATGCAATATTTTCAAAGTAGTTTAATAAAGGTAATAATGACTCAATTAATTTAATTTTCACTACCTACTTACCATCACGCTGTTTCCCCGTGGGGGTATGCAGAGAGGATAGAGCGCCACACTCCCCGAAACGGTAGATCTAATTCTAACCACAAAGTTAATGATTTAAATATTAAAAATATTAATAATAATATTTAACCTACTTCCTGTAAAAGAGTTGCTCTGAAGTTTGGCAGAGAGACGTGTTTTCCTGATGAAAATGTCAATAATACCCCCATAAATAAATCGAGTGCCATCTAGCGGATGGCGCTCGAGTTATTTATGGAATCATAGGAGAGCGCCGTCTAGCTTCCTTTGAACATTATTAAGTAGGTACCTATTCAGAATAGCGAAACATCTCTGTTATTTTCTTACCTATCTGTGACAAAGGGTTAAATATTGATTATAAGATTCCTGGCTGACAGACAAGTGAAACTTAATAAAAGCATGTGAAATAATTATGTTTTGGAGATTCCGGAGTCGTTGGAGTCCGTCCGTCGCATTTACCGTTTGATTGGCCATCAGATTGGCCACCAGCCTTGCGCCAGGTCTCCTGCACAGAGCCGGCCCGCCCAAGGCCAACGATTGGGGGCCTAATTTATGACGGTCGCTCCGGACTTAATTTAAAGGGTCCCCGCCACGGCTGAGGTCGACGTCTTCGTGCTGATCGAAGGAACGCTCTCGCAGCAAAACCGCGTTGTGTTTTGTTTCCGACCCCGTTTATGATGTGTAACATCTTTCCTCTCGCTTTCCCGCAATCTGCGGCAAGGATTTCGCGGTAAAAGGAAGGAAATACGCAACACGAAATAAGACGCCGGGGAGGCGCGCGCAATTTCATTTAACCAATGAGCGCGCGCGATGGAAAAAAATTTCGTTTATAAACAAATCAATGTCCAGCAAGATCCCTTAGACGTACACAGCGAAGACGCACACTTCCAACGTTCAACGCTTCTGATTTTGTATATATGTTGCGCGTCTGGTGTCAAGCGTGTGGATGTTGTAACTTTGATATATTTTGGTTTATATCTTTGAAACTATCCAATAAATATATTTTTTTACATTAACTAACTAACTAACCGTCACGCCGTTTTCCCCGCAGGGGTAGGCAGAGAGGATTGAACGCCACACTCTTCTATCCTGGCACACCACTTTTGCTTCGGCCACATTCATACATCTTCTCATACAAGTTCTACGATTGTTGCGGCTTTTAACGGGGCCATCCTCAAATACTTGTAGTATCTGATAGTGCCAGGTCTTTCGCGGACGCCCTCTATTACTGTTGCCTTCAACACTCGCCTCATATATTTTCTTAACCATCCTTTCATTCATACGTTCCACATGACCAAACCATCTCAGCACTCCTTTATTTATTCTATCTACCACACTACAGCCAGCATTGCATTTTACATTAATGTAAACAATAACTACGCTTTATGATTTACATTCTCAAATTTTATGGAATTGGTGTGATTACTTTTAAATATTTATTCAAAGTTTTCATACAATGTGTATAGCGGCACACTACCGCCATATATGAAAATAAATAAAAATATATAATTGACCAAACACATTTCTAAATAAAAATGGGTATGATATACCTACGGTACCTACCTAGTCCGGCAAAATTCAATAATAAATAAGTGCACATACATTTTCTTTACTTGTATTTATTAATTAATAAATATATAGGTATTGGCTTTTTAAAATTTCGATGATGATTTCTGTTGCAGCTCGATTGATATTTTTAATTGTGAGATGTCAAATGTCGCACATCATATATGCGACTACTGTAAGGCTCGCCCGTTTTTTCAAACCAGAAGGAAGGACGGACAAACAAAAATCAAACGAGAGAACTTACTGCAAGTCGATTTCGAAATTGAATTTCAGTTCTTACTCGGGACAATGGGATACTCGTGAAAGATCATTTATTATTAATTTTTTGCCGCTTTCTTGGAGATAATCATGTCTCCCGGTCCTTTCGCGTATTGGGAGGATTTGAATTAGACATTATTAAAGAGTTTAAATTTACAATGTACAATTGGTTACTTATTAAAGAATTTACGCTACCGTTTCGACACGTCCGTGTCATTAACGAGCGATATGACACGGACGTGTCGAAACCGGTAGCGTAAATTCTTAAATAATTAACAAATTGTACGTTGTAAATTTAAACTCTTTAATAATGTCTGAAAGAAATTGTTACATCGTAAGTGCCCAAGAAATACAAAAAAAAGATTTGAATTATTTTACAATATTTTATTTAACATCTGAAGATCCTTTGGCAAGAAGTTGTTAACAAAAATTTTTGTCAAAAATGAGTTAATAAGCCGTCTAAACTAAATATTGTCCGCTCTTTCCATTGTAAATAAGTTCAGAACTTAAAAATAATTAGAACATGTTCAAATCACTTTTTCATAAAAATCAAATCAGTTACTAATGGGAAGAACATGTTATCTTCAATAACATGTTCATGCCATCATTCTGAAATTAACACGCCTTTTAATTTGATTGGAAAATTTATGGTTAATATAAATTCCACTCTGGCAGTACTGTCATATATTTGTTTTTTATTTGAAGACTATTGTAATATGTACTTATTTATTATTTTTCAATACTTTTAAATGGTACATACCATGTTTTGTATTATTAATTAACATGCCAGGTGTTTTTTAATTTTGGATAATGGATGGTAAAAATGGATAGATTTTAAAGAGTTGTTTGATGTTCGTGTTTTACCAATTTTAAAAGGGAGTTATTCTATTAAAAATGAGTTCCAGAGGCGAAAAAATGGTTGTTAACTACATTTTTTTAGGGAAAATTAGTATATTTTTATTTTTTTGTGCATATTGCGTTTTTTTTACTTTGTAAATACTTTTTTGATATTTTAGTGACATAAATCAATAAAAAATAATCTTGAATTAGCAATAAAACATATTTTTCAAAAGCGAAACGCAAATGTCTAATTATCTCAAAATGACTTGAATGTTAGTTAACAACTTCTTGCCATGGGATCTTCATCTATCCACCAGTTTTGTTTATGAATCTACAAAATCACAACATTTTTGTTTTGTAGCCAAATAACCAAGCTTACTTTAGACACCAATTTTATTTCCATATACAGATTTCAAACACATTTACGGCCACTTTTGACGCACTCGGTTCAACTACATGCAACCAATGATATAATAAACTGTAGATACTTACGTTACAAGCGTGAAATCTTGGTAATTCAGAAGTAAGGTAATTGCTTAAAGGTACAGATACACATGCTTCTTTACTGGCATGCTAATGATCATGCCACTAACAAGCATGCCCTAACAACTGTACACACTTGCTCATATAATAAGCATGCCCAAAGCTAACAATCAAACACACATGCTTATTAGTGGCGTGCTCCTGTCATAGAATAGAGAAGCTCTTGTTCAAAATGGAAACTTTGCACACTGGAATAGAAAATTCAAGTGAACCAATAAATCAAAAAAGTTCCCGAGTTTCCATCCGCACATTTTTGATTTTAGTTTATATAATTTTTATTGTAAGATTTGAATCATTCATGCCTATTAATAAAGTTTCGTAAACATTATTTCTCACTATATTATTTTTACACAACGGTGACCGAGTATTCCACAGACATTCGTGATTCCTATAATAAGTCACGAAAAGTAATGTTTTATCATCTCCCCAACGCGCCATATTTGTTTCATCTGTCGCGGACTGAGAAGATCGCATTGATAATATTAGCCGCGAAGCCCGCGAATGACATAAGCATGCTCATAATAAGCAAGTCTGTTCACACATGCTCCAAAGATACCCCTTCTCTATGGTGAATGACAGTGGCATGCTTATAAATCAACCGGCGGTTGATTTTTGAGCATGCCACTAGGTGGCATGCTCATTTCTAGCAATGTGCGTACACACATGCCACTAATAAGCATGCCACTGTCAAAGTCGATACTGCGCATGCTCACGTGCCACTAAATTAGCATGTGTATCAGACGCCTTACTTGCATTCGGGCACGACGCTACGCCGAAAAAAAAGTCCCGGAGAAAAAGGAACAGAGCATCGTACACTGATGTAAGAATGCGTATGTTACTTTAGTCACCGTGACTTCAAATTAGCTGATTTTTCTGTCTACACGCAGAGCGTTTGTGAAATACGTGTGCCGTGATTTTTTGTCTCTTTCAATGCAATATTTGCTACATATGAAAGCCGGCTAGTATGGGAATAACGTGTCTAGAGTGCCACCACTATAACTTGGCGCGCGAGGGAGGGCGCCCCTGTCGCAAAACAGAAGTTGCCAGGTTTTAAATTTATTACACAATACATAATGCACTGAATGTCCGGTGACCAGTGTCAGAGCCTTCAATATAAATTTGGCCGCTCTATCTGTCAAACTGTCAGACGGTAACATCGGTCCATTATTTGCTTTTTCAGCTTCGCAAAACTTTAATACTTCATTGGCAATTGTTCTTGCACCACCCCGGACTGTGTTGTTTGTTTGGACATAATAATTCAGTGTGTATTGGTAATCAAGATGTCACAGCTCCCGAGAAAATACAAAATTGTACTGAATGACAGGGCGAGGGGTTACCGCCGGGTGCGGGCGGGGCGGGTTTTAGTTCCGATCTTGCCGCATGCAACATAACTTGGGCAGGCATTATAATATATTGCCTGCCCAAGTTATGTTGGGCAGGCAATATATTATAACTAGCAGGAAAGCAATCGGCTTCGCGGTCAATTGTATCTGGTAAATTTCCACTTTTAATTACGGGTAGTTTAGATACAATTAAGACAAAGTATTTATTCAAAATTTCTAACCGATTAATAAATCAGAGCGGAATAATCCTTAGTTCGATAGGTAGGTACCTACTACTCCCTTCTCTTCTCGCAGTGTTGATTACTTTTATACAACATTATAAAAAAATAATCTTTGTTTAATTTGGTTTGTTACATAAAAAAATTAATATAATAAATTAATGTTCAAAACCAAAAATGTAATTAAAATGTCAACAAAAAAATATTCTCGACCGTAAAAAAAATCGATCCTGCCAGGATTCGAACCCGGCATCTCCCGATCCGCAGTCAGACGTGTTATCCGCCGCGCCACACAACCCAATGGGCACCATGCCAAAATTATTGTATACAAATAAAAATCACCATCCAAATGCAGAAACGTACGACATTGGTTAGGGTAATTAATATATAGATATGTTAATGCATGTAACATTTCACCATCAAAAGCCTAGCCCGCAGCGCGTCGGCTCGAACTATGGGTATATCTGTAATCTGGTATCGAATCCGTCCAAACCACGTTCAGATAGATCTAGTTGGATTAAAACACCGCACTAATTTACACATCAAACGTTACGCGAACAGCGAATACACAACAAACAGTAGGTACGCTGGACCGGTGCCGAAGTCACCCTCGGGCCAATGATAATGAATTATTTAATCACGAAACCCTGAATGTACTTTTCTCGCCAACTGCATTTACGTTGGCTTACTAAAACATACACTGGATATTGGTTCTCCACGATAAGGTGTATAAAAAATTTCTTGTGTAAAAAATATGCAGGGTTATTTGGAAAATATTAATAACCTCACAGGACTGTATTCCTGCCCTAAAACTGTTTTAAAAAATAATTGCGCAGATTAGATTTATAAAAAAATATTTTAAATAATTACTAGGCAGACTTTCTAGATGAACGGCAATGTTTTTTTTTAGTATATCTCCATTATTAATATGAAAAATTGACAAATTGATTCGTTCATCTCAGAATGTACCTACTATACGGCATACAGGATTTGTTATATACAGGGTTATGTGGAAAACATTAATAACCTCACAGGACTGTATTCCTGCATTGATCATAAGTCGAAAATGTTCAAGCAACCATCATCTAATATCAACAGTTATGGAGGTATGCGACATCAAATTTTGCTTTTTTTAAAAATATTTCTAACTTTTTTTGTAAAACGTTTGACTATCGTTACAGTAACTTATATCGTATATGAAAAAAATTCCCTTTAATACAAGTCAAATAAAATAATAAAAACATTCGAATTCCAATCGGAATTTCCGCAGGATATTTATCATTTTATTTAACTTGTATTGAAACGAATGAATTTTTCGTAATCGATATAAGTTACTGTAGTGATACTCCAACGTTTTGTAAAAAATAAGTCTGAAATATTGAAAAAAAATGCAAACTTTGCTATTTCATAACATGCATTGGTTGAACATTTTCAACTCGTAATAATCAAGGCAGGAGTATAGTCCTGCGAGGTTATTAAAATTTTCCAAATAAACATGTATAGTTGTATAAAAAAATATGAAAATAAACTATGTCCCTTTAACCGGCAGCGAGTTGTCGGGTGAATTACATATTACAATTGTCTCTAGTTAATAATACGATTATTAAAAAAAGACATCGAAATGCACGAAAGAGAATATTGCCGCTGTAACAACTAGTGTTACAGAAAATACAAACTCATTGATTCCTCGTTGTTCGCAAGAATTGGGCCTTTTAACGACAACTAATTTCATTAATGTGAGAGTTTTTTTTTTTTTTTTTTCTTTTTAGTTTTTTTTTAAATAGAGATGTGAACACGGAACACGTGTCACATCAATATTCTTACTATTTTCAAA
>JADDOH010010143.1:0-50966 GCA_016648135.1 Agrypnia vestita
AAAAATTTTCTCACAAATTTCGCGAGAGCAAAATAGCATATAATACAACCAAACAAATACGTGTCAAAAGCCAATGGAATTAATTTTGATGTGCCCAATATGAAAAATTATTATGGACAAATATGTGTAATGTGTATTTTTAATTTCATTGCCCTCCGTGTTTTAACAATTTAAAAAATGAATGAAAGGAATATTTAGAACACAACTATATTGAATAGCATATAACTGTTTATTTTTTGAATTGATTAAGCAACATTGTAGATTAACATTTTCATAACTGATTAGTAAAAATATCAGGTAAAAGGTATGCTGAAGAAATTATCCACTCTTGATCCCTGAACTAGCAAATTTTTACATGTTTTTGATTTCTGATGTAAAGTGATAGATTATTTTATTCGAATTTGTATTTATCTTTTTGTTTTTGTTATCATATCTTAATTATTTTTATTACATCTATCTCTTTATAATTTTGTATTATAACTAATTCTGTGTTAATCCAAAGTAAGAAAATTCTTAAATTTAGTAATAAAACTACTCCTAAGGTTCCACTTGGTGGGGAGTTATTAGTTAAAAAAAGTGTAATTATAATAATATATTTAGTGTACACTTTAACAATGCAAGGAAAAAATATGTATATGGCAGGATGGGATTTCATGCTATATAAATAGGGAATCGATGGAGTTTTTTCATCAGAAATTTAGTTGACGCGTAATTCTTCGTTTAGGAGACATAAACTGGCCACCAGATTGTGCGGTTGAGCACCTCAGGACTCTTTTCTTTAAGGTTCTGTTACATATGTTGTCTATCATAATGCTCCAGAAATAACCCAATCATTGAAGGCAAATATCCGAGACAGTATTGGTAAAATAGAATCTCAATATAATAATGACTCTATTTCGCTCATATAAATCGAAATGTGAAGGATTGCAAGGCGACAATTCGACAAACATTGTATTCCACACATAATCGAAAAATTTATACTAAGGACTTCGAAAAATATTTTTTTAAGTATCATAGGTTTTGTAATAATATTTTATAATAATTTTAATAATAGAATAAATTCCACAGTTAATATTTTTCAAAGTATACATTTGATTCCATCATTTTTATCATCCAGTAAGGCCGGCGCCACACTACGTGTATTTTCCGCCGCGTCTTTTTAGTCGCGGAACGCCGCTACGTTTCTCTCCATACAATATGCGCTTATTAAATACACTACGCGGATGATCGGTCGACCCATTTGCTTTACCGACTACGCGACAGAAAAGACGCGGTGGAAGATAGGCGCAGTATGGCGCCGGCGTATAAAAATCTGTTCTTCATTTATTATAATTATTCAGGTTACCCCGTAACATTTGGACTTATTAAGTTTGCCTAAAACAAACGCGAGTCATTTATAACACAATTTTATATATAATAATTCATTTCAAACTTTATAATGGCTGATTCATATTTCTTCATTTTCTTGTTCAAATTTGAACAAAAAAATTGTGCATGTAGTCTTGTACGAGCGGTAGAAGTTATACTCAAAAACTAAAATAAAAACAAAATTATATATTAATGACACTATAAGTATTGAATTGTAAGAATGTACACTGAATTGTAAGAATGTAATTAGACCTCATACTTACAGAAATATAACCTCAAATATTTAAAATAATTGGGGCAAACAAAAAATTTCTTCAATGAACGGTTCACATCTTAGATAAGCCTATAGTATATTTTTATATATAGGCTTATCTAAGATATTTTTCTTATAGTATATTTTTGACAGGCTAGAAAGAATCGATAGTGGCTAGCGGTCATGTAGTTGCTGTCCACATCCGAGCTTCGAGTCTTTGTTTAGCCGTTTAATTTCGTTTTTACTCCCTTTCTTTTAACTCGTAGCGTCTGCTTGTCTACTTGTCGTCTTGTCTGCTTATCTGACGAAGAAACTTTGGATTGATTTTTAACCCTTTTACCGTGATGCAATCGAGATGAAACTTTGCAAGCAGACTTGTGGCGACAATCAAGAAGATTTATCAAATTTTCGTTAAATTACATTTTGAAATACAATTTTTTCCGTTTTTTAGTAGGTACATATGGTAAGATTTTGTAATAAAATTTTGAAAAAAAAATCTAGTGCCGATTTCTGCAAATTTAAAATAATTTAATGTGACTTAATTGAGCGGATGAATTTTCAAGACTCGATATAAGTGACAACTTTGATGAAGGACCGTTTTATAGAAGATAAGTCATTTATTTTGAAAAAAATGCAGTCTTTAAAATACCTTGATGATGAATGAAAATGAATACATTTCTCCATAATTTTTAGTCTTAACCTATAAAATATTGTGGACCAGCTCTATTACATCCTGAATAATCAAATAATTGATTTTTATATTTATATAATTAACGAAAATACTATTCTTTTGAAAAATTAACATCCGGGTCTAATAGTCTCTTCATCAAGATGCAACGTATATTAAAAATTTAAGTATCTGTAGACTATTTTAAAATTAGTCAATTATTAGGTCCTTACATATGAAATTGGCGTTTTGCCGTACTGGCAAATTTGATCTCAAATATCTTCTCTTTGGTTAGGAATTCCAAATCCAAATTTATACAGCTATTTACTCATGTATTTGTGTTTTAAAAATAATAATTCATTTGTTTTTTCCTCAATTGTTTTTTTCTTTGCGTCACTCAGATAACAAAATGAAAAACTTGAAATATCGCGTTGTTTACGAGTACGAGTTCCACCGTGGCACCAGTGCTGCAGAAACGGCTCGAAGGATTAATGATGTGTATGGCGACGGTGCCGCAAAAGAAAACACAGTGCGTTTTTGGTTCCAACGGTTTCGTTCTGGAAATTTCGACCTGCAGAACAAGCCCCGTGGACGGCCGGAGACCAAAGTTGATCATGAAGAATTGAAGGCTATTGTGGAAGCGGAATCCATCGCAAACCACATCCGAGTTAGCTACAGGCTGCGGTGTTAGTGATAAAACTGTTTTAATCCACTTGAAGTAAATTGGTAAGGTGAAAAAGCTTGAAAGGTGGGTACCTCACGAATTGAGTGAAGCAAATCAACAAACGCGCGTTGACTGCTGCGTTGCATTACTCAACCGGCACAATAATGAAGGGATTTTAAATCGAATCATTACCTGTGATGAAAAGTGAATCCTGTACGATAATCGGAAGCGCTCATCGCAATGGCTGAACCTTGCCGAACCAGCCAAACCATGCCCCAAGCGAAAATTGACTCCAAAAAGTTACTAGTGAGCGTTTGGTGGACTAGTGCTGGTGTCGTTCACTACAGCTTTCTTAAATCTGGCCAGACGATTACGGCAGATGTCTATTGTCAGCAACTGCAAACCATGATGGAAAAGCTAGCTGCTAAACAAACGAGGCTGGTTAATCGCTCTAGGCCACTGCTGCTTCATGATAACGCTAGACCACACACTGCACAACAGACGGCTACCAAATTAGAGGAGCTTCAATTGGAATGTCTAAGACATCCACCGTACTCTCCGGACCTTGCCCCAACAGATTACCATTTTTTTCGAAATTTGGATAACTTCTTGCAAAGGAAAAAATTCAACTCCGATGGGGCAGTCCAAACCGCCTTCAAAGATTTTATTGATTCCCGTCCGAATGGTTTTTTTAGTAAAGGGATCGATGAACTACCTATGAGATGGCAAAAGTGCATAGATAGCAATGGTACATACTTTGATTAAATAAATATATTATAATAAAAAAAAATCGGCTTTATGTTTCTCCCATACTAAACCTCAATTTCATATGTAAGGACCTAATATATAAATATTGATCCCAGAAGGTTATTGATCAAGTTATTGAAGAAAATTTTTTATATTATTGGTAGAATCGTCGTTAAGAGGCTCTTATACCTTCAAAGTTGGAATTAGTTTAATCACTTCCCGCTAAAAATGGCGCTAGTTTCGCTCAAACATGTATTATTTAAGCACAAAAAACGATATCGAGAAATATACAATACTATAAAACGAAATAGAAATGTGCAAACTTTAACGCCTGACCTTTTAACTGCGTAGTGCTACATACGTAACCCTTTCTACATGAACGTAAGTTTTGCAAGTTTGGCGAAATTTTTCTCTACGATAATTATTCGACCCTTATATTAGAGATGTCACAAAGCCGGCCGTAATTCAATGGATATTGTATCTTTCTGAAATTTCACTCAAAATTTGCTTTTTTATGCTATTTTTCTGATTTTTAAGAAAAACATTTTTTTAAGATCTCCATTACATGTAACATGTTATTGTGTGAATTTAAACTATATTTTTTATTGTTTTATAACATTTTGTTTAATATCAATGTTAAATAATTCAAATATAAACCATTTAAAAAAATTATGCGTGTACTTTTGTATGCGCGTTAGAAGTTATACTTAAAAAGTAGAATAAAGACAAAATAATAATAATAATAATAATTTCTTTGTCTGTCCGTAACTTACTGGAAAGACGACTTTAGATATTTAGAATGTGACAAGCAATCAGCGCTCAACACTTATTGCGCGGTCACACAAGAGTGGTTATTAATTACTATATAGTCCGTACACCCGTGAAAGTATGGTTAAGTATAAAGAGAATATAGAAATAAAAAAAATCTGAATTATCTTTTCAAAACGTAAGACTTTCATGAAAGTAACTTATATCGAATATTTAAAAGTAATTCGCATTAATAAAAGTCAAATAAAATTATAATCATCCATATTCTGAACTAAGCAAAATTGCCATTTCTGTATCTTGACAGTTATTGTATTACATTGTGATGCCGTTTTTTTGACGTTTTATGTTTGACCGGTTTGAAATTAATGAATTCAATCAATTAGAAAGCTCATTATTTTTAATTGTGAATACATTAACATTTGTTTACGTTTTAGGGCTTTCTGATTGATTGAATTCATTAATTTCAAACATGCCAAACTTAAAACATCGAAATTAGTGGCAATAAAATTTTATACATACCTGTCAAGATTGGGATAAAGATCTGACATCCCAATATTGCTATTTTCAGAATAGCACAGATTAACTTTATAAAAAGTATAATATATTTTTCAAATTTCTGAAGGGTGATAGTGCAAAATGACTATACATTTTTTTTAGAAGCGAATGTATTTTTAATATTCTACATCAGTAACTTAAATAACAATTAAAAAATTTAAATATCTAAATATAATAATTTCGTTATCCATTCGTAACTTGCTGGATTGACAACATTAGATATTTAGAGTATGGCAAGCAATTAGCCCTCGGCTCATGTTGCGCGGTCACGCAAGGGTCGTTATTAATTACTAGTCTTACACCCGTGAAAATATAATTAAGTATAAAGAAGATATAGAAATAAAAAAGTCTGAATCATCTTTTGTAAGACGTAAGACTTTCGTGAAAGTAACTTATGTCGAATATTTAAAATTCATTCGCATTAATACAAGTCAAATAAAATGATAAAATGATAAATGATTTCTGCAAGGTGACGATGCAAAATGATTAAACATTTTTTTTACTTGTATTTCTGAAGCAAATGTATTTTTAATAATTTATATAAGTTACTTTAATAACAGAAAATCAACGGAAAATATTAACCTACAATAACGAATGGATCATATATCAGATCGTTAGAAATGATAATAATCACGGATAATAAACATAGACGATTCGTAAAAAACGTATATAAAAACATAGCAACCGAAAATATTAACGTATCATAACGAAGAGATCAAAATTCGGATCGTTACAATAGGAAAAAATTCACGGATAATAAAACATAAAAACATTTACAGGTCATAGCTTGTATTTCCATGGTCTCAGTTAATTGCTGGAAATTTGCAAAACCTATACCAATGCTCATAACTCCAGATACGGTTGCATGGTTAATATCTAAATTACACTCTAAATAAATACACTAAATGTGCGAAGACAAGCTCATTTTTAAATTGCACATGTTACATTGCATTTTATATGTAGATTTAAATCCTTTCCTAATTTCATTGTATATATAAATGTTTCAAAGCGTGCATCCATATTGATCACAATGAGAACCAATTTTCTTCAGTTCCTCAAAAACGTGTTGGAAATCAATTATTCGTCTTCCTATTATTTCTATAGGTTCATTTGTTTTCTAAAAAAATATTTATTAGTATTTAATATAAAAAATAATTTAATGTGTGTAGTGAGAAATGCAGAGGAAATTTTATAAGACATGATGGTCAGGCAAGTTGTTATAAAGCGTCAAAAGAGGTGGCGAAATTTATAAAAAAAAATTAATAACATTAAACGCACTTAATCTCGTTGTTTTCCTAATGTTTTGAAAAGTTTAATTGTTCTACTAAGGTAATAAAATGCCCAGGTACCCAGCGTAATATGACAGAGATGGGCTTTTAGTATTATTCCTTAAAAATTAGCGGAAGATATTTTTAAAATTACCTGTAATTTATTATCCGTCTCATCAACACTAATCAAAGTTTCGTGCATTTTTTTTTTGATAGGAGGTTCGGGTGGACTCCTATTAAAAATTATAAATACAATATTGTAAATATATGGATGTAATAATGTAAATATAATTCAAAAATAAACTAAATCCTTAACAATCAAAGCTAAAATCATACAGTACAAAGTATACCGATGCGCAGTACAAATGTCGATTTAAGAAATTTCTCATCCCTACTTCGTCAACGTAAGGCGAAATACAGTTTTTAGTTTTTTAAAAATATCATTAATGAAGTATTAAAAATTGCCAAAATTTTACATGTATACAGGCCAAAGTATATATATGATATTGTTTTAATAAAATATAAAAGTACAATGAAAAAAAACGTTCAATTCATTCGATAAAAACAGTGAATTTTGACAGAATTTT
Organism: Agrypnia vestita; assembly: GCA_016648135.1. Taxonomy (NCBI): domain Eukaryota; kingdom Metazoa; phylum Arthropoda; class Insecta; order Trichoptera; family Phryganeidae; genus Agrypnia; species Agrypnia vestita. The sequence continues at coordinate 6,878 of JADDOH010010143.1, forward strand.
TGTATTCTAACCTAAAAATATTGTTTGAATACTGTCACCTCGATATTTGAAATGTGTTATAACATGATTTACCTGTGTTCTTGGGGCAAACTACTTCTTAAACTAATTCCTCTACATGGTAACTTTCGTTTTCTGACATTCTCATAATGCTTACGAGGCATTTTATAAATAATTTTGATAAAACCTCGGGAGTCAACACTTTTCATGCACAAGCACCGGTGTCCGGTGGACGTCTAAATAAGATGATTTGTTCACTTTTAACGGGATCTGTTACTGAATTATTTCAATTTTTAGAGCATGAGGTATATTTTTTTGAATATTTTTTCATTAATGACAATAGATTTATCTTAATACCCATATAAAATTTAATCAAAAAATATAATCATTTTATGGTTTTTTGGATGTTGCAAAATAGGAGACGGGACGTGAATTTTTATCTTTTTGAAAACGTTGTATTTAACAACCTACCCAAAAATAATAATATGTTTCCCCCCAAACTTTCTGATGAAACTATTTTTATTCAATTTATAAAAAAAATATATGGTCTTTATGTGGAAATATTTCGAGAAAAAGTGTACCAAAGATAACTCTATTGCTAGAAAGATTAAATAGGGCTTCGGGATTATATAGTATTTATGATAATAACAAAGTATTTTGTTGAATTTTTTTAAATAAATGCTTTAAGAATGAATGGATCTTTCATTATAAAATTAATTAAATGCATGTTTAGCTGTAGTTTTGGCAACAAGATTCGAAAACTTTACACTAATTTGAGTTTTTACACTGCAAAAACGTGAATCATGTACTATGGCGCCTTAAACCTTTCGAAGAAAGACGCTATAGTACGAAAAAATTACTAGCCACAATTAAAACTCACAGACGTTAAAATAGCGTTAATATAAATAGGCTTCAGTAGGATAATATTCAGTTCAGTGGGATTCTCTCATATTATATATTTAAGAAACAAAAATGCGTGCAAATAAGTGAAATAGGAGGAGCATTTATTTGAAGTTGCGGGTTATTAGGATTACGGCTAGAAATTTAAATCATATTTTTTATAAGATAATAATTATTCAATTAATATTTCTTTCCCAGAGAATTGTGTTTGTTTATGTTGCATGCGCCTGAAAGAGCTACACGAATACTTACACTATTATATTGTAACAGCACTAGGACCAACACACATTTTAACTCTTTTGTACCCAGACTGCATAGAGTAGGCAATACCTGTCACATATATCTGATATTTTTAATTCCAGTTTAGCACAATATAAAGATTCCCTAATAAGAGCTCTACACTTTGCCGTCCTGAATTCATAATGCAATCACAAACAAATTATTTCTTAGATTCCTACACTACAAGTCACATATTCCATTAGACAATCCCTACTATAATTTTAATGCAATTTTATTTACTAGACAATCCTAACTATATTTTTATTTCACCTATCACAGTTATTATACTTACTCAAGTATATGAATGTATGTACTCAAGTATATTTAGGTATATGCATTTTATTTTATATATGTATATATATGTAACATTTATGTTTTCTTACTTGCATTAAGTTAAATATTTATCAAATTTCTCAATTACATTTTGTTGACTGTTTTTATTTTGTTTTCAAATATTTACTCATGTTGTAAAAGCCCCTTGGGCGTAAATAAAAAAATAAATAAAAAAAATAAAAAAATAAAGTTTGCTTTTTTGCTTGTGTACGCTGCAAGCCACTGATTACTACCGGCTACAACCGTGCATCCTGCCAGTGCTGACACGTGCTGCATATTAATGCAATATTACACAATGAATTGTGTCCAAACATCGCTTTACAGAGTCTATTTATTTAAATATATCATCAATGTATCATTAACTAAATAAAGATATATAAATAAATCAATAAATAAATATACGACACAGAAGTACCTTTTACACAATAATACATACGAGAAATCCAAAGAATAGAACAGCAAAAATTACAGAATTGACATAGTATAGATAGTTGTTTAAAGTTATAACAGTAATTTATAAAAAGGAAGTGTGAAATATATACAAGGTTAAACAAATAGGTATATTAATTTGCATAAATAGGTATAATAAATAAAATTGCATTAAAATTGTAGTTGGGATTGTCTAATGAAATATGTGACTTGTAGTGTAGGAATTTAAGAAATCATTTGTTTGTGATTGATTTATGAATTCAGGACGGCAGGGTGTAGAGCTTTTAGTAGCGAATCTTTATATTGTGCTAAACTGGAATTAAAAAGTCGTGCAATAAAAAAGAAATGTTGGGCATCTCTTTGAGAGACGGAAGAATCGACGAGTTGGTGAGAAGAATAATAAGGTTCGTCGACAGCAGATGTGGGTAAGACCCGTTCAGTCAGAGGATGTATGATATATCAGTGGATCTGTGTCACCAAAAACAACGGGTCTAAAGGACCCGTTCGTTTGAACGATACATTTAACTTGGCTCAATGTTAGCCATATCGATCTGAAAGTTCATCGTTCGTTTGAGTACGAGTATGAAATAAAATAAGGAATAAAAACGATTTCAGTAAAAGGATTACTACAATACTATTAAAAAATACATATGCCGAAGCATTTGATGTTTCTTTTGTTATAGTTTACGCATATTTTACAGGACATATATGGCGATATTACACTCGTTATTAACTCTAAAGACTAATCGTTCTCGAACAAAATGTATCCCGGTCATATATAATATTATTCTCAAAATAAGAGCATGAAACTTTTGCATTTTGAGAGGCTCCGTCTGAAACGGATTAAATACTACGCGCGCAGACGATGCGTGTACCAACTGTACCATATGTTATACCATCATGCACAAAATTTATGGGCACTCATGCCTGTTTTTGTGCTTAAAGTAAATAAAATAAAATTACTCGCCGAAGTGGCCCAATTTTTCAATAGATTTTTATTATACATATACACACGTATATTACAATCTAATTAGCTCCCCAACACTTCAATACAATGTTTAGAAATCTCTTAAAATAACATGTAACACGCAATACAATAACACAATTATATCAATTCTTAAAAGTAATAATACCATTTCATCTCGCCAAACACCAAATTGTAACTTGTATTTCTAATATACACGTTACAATTGATCTTACGAGTATATTTGTTATTATTTTTTTGCGTTATTTATAAATGAATAACGTCACAATATGCGTTGTTCGTAAAATAATAACCGAATATGTAGGTACGCAAAATTATGCTAATTAATTCGCATATTTTTTTAATATTCATATTCTACATCGCGTGTCTCGTAGTTCATTGAAAAACTTCATTGAAAGTCTTCTACTTACAATGTCGGATAGAAATTATTCTTTACAATTTGGGTAAAATGTCGAAAGTCAAGGAGATAAGCGATATAAAAGTTTGCAATTTTATTACATTTTATTTTTGCACGCTTACAGTATGTCCATGAATCGGGCTGTTACTCACACTAAGCAAATTGAATAATTACGCAAAAACTAGTCTAAAAGCGTGCTGTCAGTGTAAGTAAGATCGACTTACCTTTTTCAAGATGCATAAACTTGAGTCCCGACGGAAAATATCCGATCTCGTTGTGCTACACAAGATTCTCAGAGGTGCTATTGATTTTCTTTCTCTTTTCTTAAAACTCATGTAAGAAACCCGGAGTTCTTTAGAATAAGCCAGCACACTAATAATGTTGGTTACTTTTCTGCCATCGCAAGGTCGTGTCGTACATACCTATAACATGTGTTGTGCTGACCCTAACATTGATGCTGATATTCTTGCAGATACCTTATCATCGTTCAAAAACTCACTCATACACAACATTCATTTTCTAAACGATGACCTGTACCTATAGATCCATTAAATCAATTATTTATTAAATACTAATCGCACTACATTCAAACACTAAATATACAATACACATAAATGTACATGTAAAATATGCTTAAATGCAATAAATACATTTTTAAAATTTTTTTTAATTACAAATCTTATACATTTACATATTTGATACATAAAAAAAAATTAGGTACATAAATTTTTTATCGTTGTACCTAACTAACTAACTCTTGACTAACTCTTGTATCTAGAAAGGGAGTTAAACTTTTATATATATGTATATATATATATATAATTTTTTTTAATAGTACATAAATATATATAAGAAAAAAAAGTTACATAATATAAGATAATTAATGCATAAAGTAAAGTAAAGTAAATAGTACATAAATATATGTAAGAAGAAAAAAAGTTACATAGTATGCGATAATAATGCATTTATGTGGGAAAAACAATTTAAAAATAAACTAACAATAGCAAACAGTTTAAAATGAATATAGTAAAGAGAGAATTTTAATTAATTATGAGGGTTTATTTTAATGTTTTTTTTAAAGGACTCATAATTTTTTTCAATTCCCATTTTAAGAGAGTGCCGAAGACACTTATAATTGGGATAACGGGCATAGTCTTCATTTATAATGTTTTATTATTAGAGTATCATGCACCTATTGTCCTGTTAGTGTCTCTAATAAATATAAAAAAAAGTGTATGGTATGTATCGACGTATTCGATATAAAACAAATTTATGCGAATACTACTCTTAAATACACATACAAACACAAAAAATACACAGTTTAAACCAACTCAAACAATAATTACCACACGGTCAAACAAACTCAATCTACAAATCCCAAGGTTACATACCAAGTATGGACAAAGGAGCTATAACTATTTTGGACCCAAATTACTTAATTGCATGCTTGATGAATTAAAACAATCCGGGCTAACCACCATTCACAACCCTAACATAAAATACAAAATAAAACAGTGGATCCGAAACAAGCTAAAATAGGCACACTTACACGAACACACTAACACAATATAACCTTAGATATATTTTCTATTATGTTACTTTAAACACTTTATCTATTTACTACGTTTTGAACCTACACAATATTGTAAACTATGCCTGTCTCAACACGGATATTTCTAGTGAGACAGGCACAGTCCAAACAAAATTTTATACATAAAATTAAATAGAAATAAATAAATAAATTAAATAAAAAATGTGCTCGAAGATGGTCGAAGTATTGTGCGAAGTTTAGCAGAGGGAAACGTTTCTTGCGAGCCTTGAAGTGTCAGTCCTAATTGAAGTAAGACCGAGGCGTGCGAGTGGTGAGTTTAAATGGAAAGGGGAACCAGACTGGACGATCCAAGGCCGGAGCAAGTTGCGAACTCGGGAGCGACGACCCTTTCTTAGTGCGGACTACGAACACCGCCTTTATTATTTTCATATACAGGGCTATTTGGAAAACATTAATAACCTCGCAGGACTATATTCCTGCCTTGATCACGGGTCGAAAATGTTCAAGCTATCATGACCTAATTATCAATATTTATGGAGATATTCGACATCAAAGTTTGCATTTTTTTTTTTCAATATTTCTGACTTATTTTTTTGTAAAACGTTGGACTATGATTACAGTAACTCATATCGATTACCAAAAATTCATTCGTTTCAATACAAGTTGAATAAAATGATAAAAATGAAAAAATCCAATTGGAATGTTTTTCCAATTGGAATTCGAAGGTTTTTATTTTTTTATTTCACTTGTATTAAAGGGAATGAATTTTTCGTATTCGATATAAGTTACTGTAATGATAGTCCAACGTTTTACAAAAAGAAGTCAGAAATATTGAAAAAAAAAATGCAAACTTTGATGTCGCATATCTCCATAACTATTGATATTTGTGATGGTGATGGTTGCTTGAACATTTTCGACTCATAATCAAGGCAGGAATATAGTCCTGCGAGGTTATCAATGTTTTACAAATAACCCTGTATACCTACTCAAGTACTTCTACCGGATGGTGTTAAATAAAATATCGCACTAATAATAATTTCGTTGTCTGTCTGTCTGTCCATAACTTCCTATAATGACCGTAACTTCTTTTATAAAAACTTTTTTCTTTTTATAAATAAATAAATGCTTATTCATTAAGAACCGACATGTTAAAGTTCCGTCATTTTTTACTCCCTTTATATTAACTCGTGGCGTCTGCTTGTCTTCTTGTCTGACGAAAAAACTTTGGATCCATTTTAAACCCCTTTCCCGTGATCCAATCGAGCTGAAACTTTGCAAGCAGACTCGTGGCGACGATCAAGAAGATCTGTCAAATTTTCGTTAAAAAATATTAATAAATTTTTGGATTTTTCATATTTTGATTGGTTTTTTCATATAACTTATTAAGTTGTATGAAAATATTAGAAGACGCGAAACCTGATTGTAGTATAATTTTGGATTTTTGGAAATTTTTTATTACTCCCTTTCGTAGCGTCGCCCGACCGAAGCCCAACGCGTAGGTTAAGCGAAAAAAATGTTTCAACTAGTAAATGAGAAAGGGAGTACAATAAAAACTTGGTTTTTATAGGTTACTTTTTTACGGTTTACACTACTGGATATTCTATAAAATATCGATCTCTCAAACTGCAGCAAATATTATTCTAGAAAACTTAGAGAGTTTACGACGTCAATTGTCGATTGTACAGAAGTTAAACTGAAAAATTAAAATAAAGACAAACTTATATATTAATGACGCTCAATGTATTACTGAGTTTCTTGAAAAGAATTAAAACCCATAGAGAAATCTAACCGAGAATATTTAAAATAATTGGGGCAACAAAAACTTTCTTAAATTAATGGTTCGCGTCTTAGATAGTCTTAGGTAAGCCCTGCTCTTAATGTGTAATGTGTAAGTTACAGTGAATCTATATTTTCTCTGGCATTTTAGTGAAATTATATTCAAGGTCATTCTTATCATATTCAAGCAGATTTTCATCAATAAAAATTAATACAAATTACTGAAGAATATTCCCGTTACATCCACCAGTATCTCAAGATCATATATTTTCAAGTAGTCAGTTTAATACTTCACCTGTCAGATTTTGTTACTCTCGAAACTTAAGTAGTAAAATCTAAAATTATTATTAAACTCACGTACAGGTAATATAGTGAATGTTTTTCAACCAATTTAACGATCATCATGAATAATCTATACAATGTTGATGGCAATTCCATCAATGATATTAATGCCTCCTGTTTGTCTTAACTTTTCAGAATAGATCAGTGTCGGTCACACCGTTATTTTAACCGGTTCCTCATGGTACTCAAGAGAGATGGCAGATCAGTGCCTTTGAGATGTGGTTTTGAAGACAGCGGGAGGCAAAAATGTTTATATTAATTAAAGATTTTAATTATTTTATTGATCGATTTTTTTTTGTTTACTTGCATAATTAATGAGGAACAATAACTTTTTTTGGGTCGCAATCCTAGGATTGGTCTGCAACAAGCACTCGCTTTCTCCACTCCTCTCTGTCACCTGCCAGCCTCTTCATTTCTTGGTAGCTGCTACAGCGCACGTCTTCGATAATCTGGTCTACGTAGCTTAATCTCGGGCGGCCTCTAAGATTGTTGCCTTCGACATTTCCCTCGACGATGGTAAAAAATAGGCCCGGATGCCTTATATTATGGCCTATCCAAATTGCTCGCTGTTTTAATATACACATAATAAAACTTTTATATACACATATTAAAGCTCTTTTCGCCCACCCTACTCATCACCTTGTCATTTCGAATATGTTCTGACCGATGGATCCTCGCCTGTAGAATCACATTTCAATATACGAAGCTTGACGCCTACATGACGTCAAAATTCAGTAAACATTGCATTGTGTCTATTGCAGCTGTTCAAAGACAGTTATGGGTACTGAGGCGTGACGTCATTAGCTCTGACCGGTGTTCCAGTTAAAATGGCGGATTGCACAATTTTATACTTTTATTTTATTGAAAATCTTATTAATCTCAATGTGTATATTAAAACTGGATCATTTCTTAGAATCTTTTCAAAATATATTGTTCTCTATAATCACTTATTCTTTAATACTGTCATCATACCTATTGCGAAAAATCAGCTGCCAATCATCGGTGTAACCAGATACAAATCTAAAATAAAATTAAGAAGGATTGATCTGAAACTTTAGGAAAATATTCTTGACATGTTTTACTGGCAGATAAAAAATAAAATGGATTTTTAGAAATTTCGAAACCCATGTAACCCATTAAAATTTCTCGTGGAAACTTTACATGTAGGTACTTAAAAACACACAAAGGTTCAAAAAAACACAAGCAGGTCTAGCCTTTTTTTTTGATAAAGATACTGCCCTCGTATACAAGAACTGCATATATTATACAGGTATATTTCTTTCTTTAGAGTCGTTGTGTGATAATTTTTTAAATATGGTTTGTAGTTTGAGTTTTTTAGGCCAGTTTTTTACAATTCCGGTTCTATTATGTCGTAAGCTCTTAGTGTCAGTTTTGGTATCGTCATGTGGAGAATGTTTTAAGAGCGTATGGATCAAATGTTGGTCTATCTTGTTTTATTCTTTATCATTGACAATTTTGACGTATAACAAGTTTGATTTATTATCAAGTTGTCTTGTATTTGACAACAGGTCCTTCTAAATCCGATGTGAATGCGTTGTTTGGATCAAGTGCGCAAAATAATAAATAATATCTCTCATTGCCAATCCGTCATCGCCGATATGGAAAAAAATCTCAGAATTTTATTTAACATAAATTTCGCTTGAGGAGGGGGGACTTGAAAAGATATCTTTTTATTTGATCACAATTCATTTACACATTAATGTGTACAAAATAGTAAAATATATTGGCTATAGTTAGTAATAGAAACGAAATACAAATTTCTTTTTTTTCCTGGTGTAATAAAGGGTCCTGATTACATAAATGATGACAAATATTGGCGCAAGCGAGTTTAAAAGCAGTTATTTTAACTTTAAAAATGATACATTTTTGACACTTCACGCCATAGATGCCCATATAAATAAGTGGGCCCATTCATTAGCTTTCATGTCAACTATACGATCCTGCATAAAGGTGCCACTTAGTGGCATGCTCATAAATCAACCGGCGGTTGTATGGCTAGTGGCATGCTCGTTACTAGCCATGTGCGTACACACTAATAAGCAAGGCCTAGAGAAGGTCGATACTGCGCATACTCACGTGCCACTAAATAAGCATGTGTATCTGAGGCTTTACGCTGGCGCGACGCGGCGGCTCGCCATGCAATATAATGAATGCCCCGCATTAGCTGAGAACAGTCATTGTGAATTTGAATTTTCGAAATTATTGTTCCCAAGAGTTTTTTAACTTTTTTAACGTTTTTAACATAAAATTGGCCTTTTACCTACCGGATACGATAAGGAAGGATAATTTTCTATGGTTTCTTGTGTCAAAAATGTTTCGTTTTAAACTTAAAATAACTGCTTTTAAACTTGCTTGCGCCAAAATATGACATAATTTATGTAATCAGGACTCTTTATTATGCCAGGGATTTTTTTTATGAGATTTGTGTTTCGTTTGTATTACTAACTTATTCCAATATATTGAGTACCTACCTAAGACATTTACTTTTAGTTCCGATTCAGACAATGGCCGTGAATTTTCTGATTTTTATGACGAATGAAAAAAAACGCTTCATAAACAAAGCAGTTTTGAAAGGGGATGGCAGGGTCAGGGCAAGAATTCATGACCAGATTAACAAGATACTGGTCCCGTTAGAAGCCTCAACAACCGGCGAGGTTGCGTGCGAAGATGTATGAATGTGGATGAGGCGAGAGTTGTATGTCAGGACAGAAGAGTGTGGCGCTCTATCCTCTCTGCCTACCCCCACGGGGAAGCAGCGTGATGGTAAGTTAGTTAGTTAGTTAGGAATAAAAATTCGTATCACAGAGATTGTTCAGTCGAAAATCTCTTAAAAATCTCCTCCATGGACACTAGATTTAATTTTTTATTAGGCTTATGCGACACTACATCAGCCGTATTTCAAGCGGCAGTTTTTTACATTTCGCGACCGACAACCGCGCAAAAACTTGACGAGTTAATCTACAAGAATAGAGTCTGTTGGAAATCTGGTTTCAAGAGCGAATGCATTAAAAAGTATTTGGATTTAATTTAATGGAAGATTGTTGTGATATGCGTAAAAAGGATCGCCTTGAAATACTTTTGATAGGCCTGTCATAATAACACGTGTATGCACACAAAAGTGGAGTGAGCCTGAATTGATTTACATCTTATTTATTTATTTATTTATTTATCAATAACTAGCTGCTCATACCCGGCGTTGCACGTTGCAAAAATAAATATGTGAGGTTAAACTAAGGTTCGATTCGAACGGTAAATATTTGCATCGAAAATATATCAGCGGAAGGGAAGGGTTAAAAGTATAAGGGGGAAATGTCGCATATGTTACCCGCAGAGTCCTAAAGAAAAAGTTTCCAAATTTTGAATCCTATCGGTCAAAAGTACAGATTTGTATCGAAAATATATCAGCGGAAGAGAAGGTTTAAAAGAATAGAGGGGAAATGTTGCCTATGTTACCCGCCGGGTTCTAAAGCATAAGTATACAAAATTTGAATTGAATCGGACAAACGGTATGGATTTGTATAGAGAACAGACGGACAGACACATAGGCAGACAGATATTGAGTTTTAAGGTATAGATCCACGCCCTGAATCGGGCTTTTACAAAATATAAAACACAAAGCTCTACTAGCGTAGCTAATTAGTACGTAAGAATAATTATAAATTAAGACAAATTATAGAAGTCGATTATAGAAGAAATTATACAAGAGATCGTAGAGTATAGAAGGCTCACAGAAGTTAAAGAGTTCTAAGAATTTTATGTAAGCATTTACAGCAGACTTATTTGTTTATTATTTTATGTAATATGCTGAATGTTGTATTTTATTATATTATTTCGTGCTGCATAACTAACTGTGTGTGATATTGTGTATTTTTTCACCATTTTAATAATTTGGAGTCATGTGTAAATTTTGCATCAGTGTTATTATGCAAAAGGTGTACGCCTTGTTTAAAAGTATGAACGTATGTACGGCAAAAGCAAAGTATTTTTCAAACGGTTGTAATTATCATAAATCAAGATATATTATAGATGTCTCATAGAGACGAAGTTAATTAAATATAGGTATGGGAAAGTAGGTACATAAATTTATTGGGTGTTTATAGGGCTTACGACCTAACGTACGGCTGGCTTAAGTGATTACTTTACACAATGTAACGTTCACCAATTGCCATGATAGACTACCACATCTATAATTTTTTTGGAAGTTGTATATTCGTCAAGTTTTCACACCTTATTTCATATGTGACTTGTGTTTTACTACCGCCATCTGTGGTTGAAATTTGTCATTCCCATACACCAGTATAGATGTCGCCGTTGGTAATGAGATTTTTTGATTAGAGTTTGTTACATGCATTAAATTTATTATAATCCACTTATAGCTCCTCGAAATGTAAATGCCAAAGCTATTGGATTTGGAGGGTTTGGAACGGTTTTCCTCGGAACGACGTCCTTATACGTGAAGGAAAAAACCACGGACTCTTCGTGAATGATTTTCTGTCGGTTTTGGACTCTGCTTGCTCAACAGCGGGTGTCTAAATGTACGGTCCTTCCCTTAAATGTAGTGTCCTTGTCTCTTACCCTCACTGTCCTCTTTTCCCTGCCCCGCTTTTTAACTTATATACTGGCATTGTTAATTTTTTCTGGCTCGTCATAAAATCTGTAATTGTAATTGTATCTGTGAGTTTCAATGAATGGAAATAAAAATTTGAACAAAAGTATGAAAGTAAAATTAAGTTATCCCAAAAACTAACAAAGTGGCCTATTTTATTTTATTTTGGGAAACAATACAGTACAATGTAATAAAAAAATTATATAATATCGAAAAAATGTTCATTTAGCATGACCAGTGAAGTTTCCTCGAAGCTGGTAAAAAAAAAACTTATTAAAAAAATGATAAAGAATAAATATGTGATAAAAGTTTAAATTATGATAGGTAATCATTTCAAAGATTTAAATTATGATAATGCATAAAATGGTAAGGGTTAGAAGAGGAAGGGAATGGGATTCAACTAAAGAAGTATTAAACTTATTTCAATAATCATAAATGAGATTAAGGAGCATCATTTTAAAGAAAAGCAAATTTTGAATAAAATGTCTAGGATATTTGTAGAATTTAACTAATTTAATTGTATTTTGAAGTGGAACGAGTTAGAGAACAGTTTTTTAAGTAGTTAGTCCTATCAAAGTTTGGGTAAAATAAATTATTTATATAGTGACAACGTTTTTTGGATGGTTAATTGGAAAATTTTCAAATTTTTTTTTTCCAAATGGGTTATTTGGAAAACAATAAAAATGTTAATAGTAAGTTGAATACACACTATACAGGGTTATTTGGAAAACATTAATAACCTCGCAGAATTATATTCCTGCTTTAATTATGAGTCGAAAATGTTGAAGCAACCATGACCTAATAAAATAGTTACGGAGATATGCGACATCAAAGTTTGCATTTTTTTCAATATTTCTGATTTATTTTTTGTAAAACGTTGTACTATCATTACAGTAACTCATATTGATTACGAAAAATTCATTCGTTTCAATCCTAGTTAAATAAAATGATAAAAACCGCCAAAAATTCCAATTGGAATGTTTTCAAATTGGAATTCGAAGGTTTTTATTTTTTTATTTGACTTGTATTAAAGGGAATGAATTTTTCATACTCGAAATAAGTTACTGTAATGATAGTCCAACGTTTCACAAAAAAATGTCAGAAATATTGAAAAAAAAATGCAAAGTTTGATGTCGTATATCTCCTTAACTATTGATATTAACATTTTCGACTGATAATCAAGGCAGGAATATAGTCCTGTGAGGTTTTTAATGTTTTACAAATAACCCTGTATAATGATTAATAAATTTCGTTCCTATTGTGGTCTACGACTTTTAGAGTAAAAAATTGTCAACCTAGCGACGAATGGGAGCGAACTGATATGGGAGCTTTCGCTCATAAAACGGTCCTGGGCGTACGCTGGGTGTCATCATAGCGGCCACGAATGTTCTACCAAGGGCACGACGAAGGACAGGAGAGGGGTATAATGTTTGACACGTGTCAAGGTTGGAGACTTCTTGATTAGTCTCTAATTAGTGATTTAATTAGTCTCGGGTGTGCCTAGAGAATCGTATAAAATTAATATTCACATCGAGGCCTACTTAAAATCGTTTGGGACAATGCTGACCCGTCAAGATCAACAACTATCATATTGTTTTGATTTCACATTGATCACTCATTTCCTCACCATGTCCACATTCAATTTACACACACAATTTTATGATTTGAATTCGACTGTATCTAGCAGGGGCGTGCTCTGCGTACAAAAAAAATGTGCGTTAACAGAAATTAAATATATTAATACGTAGCAATCGGAGGATAAAGAATGTTCTTAAGTTTTCTCGGCCGTTCAGAATCTTCCGCTTTGAGTTTTCTGGGATATTTTCACAACACATCAGCCCTGATGATGGACCCCGCAGTGGGATCCATCGAGGTCGGTCGTAGAAACACGGCAGAATATTCCAGAAAACTCAATCCAGAAGATTATTTATATTAATAAAAAGAAAATAACTGCTTAAACCGCTATTTATGAAATTTTTAACATGTGGTCATGGGTCCCCTCACCGGGATACAACGATTAATAAAAATAAAAATTCTTAAAAAACGTACAGATATTATCAAAAATAAAAACAAAATATATAGGAGTTGAATAATTAATTAAGAAGTAATGTGAAAACAAATTTAAAAGGTAACTATTTGCAAAATTAAACATTTTTTTAAAAATTATTTATTTCTATTTAATTTAAATATAAAATTTTGGTTGGATGTGCCTGTCTTACTAGAAATATCTGTGTTGAGACAGGCATAGTTTACAATGTAATTTATAATGTTTAATTTGCTATTAACACTATTTCTAATTTCTAAAAATTCTAATTAATCTAACTCTAATCCTATATTATTTGTATTTTATTCCGAATACTTTGAGCACAATACTGGATTTTATCCCCAGGGGGGGCATCGTAAATCAATATATGTTATAAATATCTCATAGAGACGAATATACATATTTTTTATGGGAAAGTAGGTATGGAAGTCTTTTTTTGGGTATACGTAGGGCTTACGACCTATCGGAAGACTGGCTTAAATGATCACTTTACACAATGAAACGTTCACCAATTCCCCCCATCCTATACTACAACAGTTATCTATCAACATTTTGGAAGTTGTACATATGTTTGATTTTCACACCTTGTACTATTTGTATTTTATTATATTTGTGCAGCTTTTCAAGAGAGCCTAAACAAAATTTGGGAATTTCTTTTATTATAGAAATGTCTTCTAAAGCATTTGCTATTTTTGCATCAGTAGTTTTATTTTTGCACAAGAACGTTGAACCACGTTGTCGTTGTTTCTTGCCATTCATCTGTCATTTCACGAAAAATTACAAAACAGTTTTTCCTTGCTGGTATCGAGGGTAGAAGGCCAAAAGGGCGTTAGTGACTTTTTCGAACTTAACAAGAGAGCAAAATAAAGTTCCGTCAATCTAATTTATTCCATTTTTCTTTTATTACATAACGATTTCCATATTTGTTAATCCAAAACACACAAAAATAATAAAACAAATATTGACAAAATCAGATTGTCAAGACATTATTTTGCTCTTCTGTAAATCACTAACGCCATTTTAGCTTTCTACCCTCGATACGTATCTAAAGAGCAACTCAGCATTCTTAACTTATAACTCGATTTTATTGACTCGCCCACAGATATTATTACTATTTTATCTGCAAATTAAATCAAATTATCGCCATGAAGGGACCATTGGCCCCTAAGTACGTTGATAATTGAATAAATAGTATTTTTACCTGTGTACCTATGTTCATATAAAAATATTTAGAATATGTATGTAAGTATGTGTTCCGAGAATATAATTACACGATTTTTTATTTATTATACGTACATGTAAATAGCTTCGTCTTCTATAATTTATCTTAATTATAAAGATAAATTATAGAAGACGAAATGATCTTGAGGTACTGGTGTATGTAACGGGAATATTGAGAGAAGAGGAGAAGATTAGTGAAAGTAATATTGTTAAGCAAATGTGGTTGTAACTGGAATATTGAGGGAGGAGAAAATTAGTAAAAGTAATATTGTTAAGCAAATTAATATTCAAGTTCAAATTTATTTTAATTTAAGATAAATATATTATAGAAGTCTCACAGAGACGAAGCTATTTATATGATAAAGTTTGCAGGATGACCAAGGGCTTACGACCCATATAAGCTGGCTTAAGTGATCACTCTACACAATGCAACGTTCACCAAGCAATCTTAAGAAAACCCAGTTATTATCAAAATTTTGAAAGCTGTATTATATGTTCCAAATCTGAAGCCTTTCATTTGAAGGGACTATTCTAGAGACATCTGTAGACCCTCTCATGAAATAGCATACATAAATTTCTCAGCTGGTAATGATACCTGTATGTTTTTAATGTGGAGTATTAAGCAATATTATTTTTCAATGTATATGTATATGATATTCTTCCAAATTATTTAACATGTACACAAGAATGCGCCTGAAAGTCAATATGTCTAACTCCTTTTATAGATCAGTATATTTTTAACAATATTTTTAAATATATTTTGTCGGTGTAGTGGTCATGAAGCTCGCCTAGTGATCTGGTGAACGATGCACCGCGGTAGTTCGAGCCCCATTCCAGGAAACCAGCAAGTTAGCCCTATTTTCATAGCATGGGCTTAGCTTAGTTTGAAAATAGTAAGAATATTGATGTGACACGTTATCCGTGTGCACAACTCTAATTTTTTTAAATTAAACGAAACTTCAAAATCCTGCATACAGTTTAATATACAATAATATTATCACCGTATCCTAAGTCTTTTCCTACCGCACGCCACTGATATCTACATAATAATTATTTCGAATCGTATTATGGCATTATTTTTTCTCTAATATAACGTACACATAAATTAGAATGCAATTAACAAAAAAATGACACCATAATTGAATTCGATATAATGAATACGATACGGTTGACTTGACAAGTCATTGAATTGTATTATTCGCCTTGATACGATTGTATATAATTGATTATATTGAATGATGTCATTCTCGACATGTGATTTCAATGATTTCGTCGTTTGATTTGACCTGCTACTTTTTTTAAGGCTTTGCGAGAGAGTATAATAATGATTTCGTCACCATTATTGAAATATTATTCTTACGGAGAAGGCTCGATTCCAATGAAACTCGTTGTAGGATTCCGTTTATTTTATTGGTTATAAGTTACAATAGTTCGGTTATAGTACAGTAAGACTTATGTTCATGTCGTGGTGGCTATGTAATGAAAGAGCCTGCAAAATGAGGCCTCTACCTTTATAACATTCGCTCTCTCCTTCTTCCATGCCGTCTGCCACTCTCGTCAATCAGACAGACGTCACTCAGATACGTTACAATTATTGATTAATAAATTTATTTATTTGAAGCTCTATCGTAAAAAAACATTTTAAAATTTTGTTTGTTGTAATTAAGTTGTTGGAATTATTGTCGCGCATATCTTTTGTCATGGACTATTTGTCGCCAGACCAAATGTCTGTGGGCCTTTTGTCGTGGACTATTTGTCATCAGATCAAATGTCTATGGGACTATTGTCGTGGACTATTTGTCATCAGTCTGTGGGCCTGTTGTCGTGAAACTGTTCCAACGCGTTGACCTAGGAAGCTATGCAATGCTTCATTTTCGTAACGAAATGGGTTTATAAAAGGTTTTATCTCAACTTTCCGCCAAATCTTCACATTACATTTTTGTCGGACTTATCGACGTATCATATATATAAAAAACATATACAATATGTAACATTTGTTGGATACAAGCTGTAAAACGGCCATATTCACTTCATTCTCACATATTTTAATTATTTCATTTTGTTACTCTTATCTATTACGAATTTGTATTCTAGATTGCTTTCTTTACCTTGATTAATTTTACATGTTTTGTTTTATATTATTTTACTACATCGTATTGTATATTATTATTTTTTATTGTGATCATTTTACTCATTTTATCTTATTTATTCTACCATTTTTATAGATATTTTTAGCCTTGCTTGTCATGTTTCTTCCTTGCGTTCCAATTTATTCTTCTTTTTTTACATATATTTTAGACTGCCACTTCTTTTATGGATCCACATGAAAGACGCTATTTTGATAAGAAATATAAAACTATCATTATTTCCATTTTTTCTTGCAACTCGCATGATACTTTTATATTTTTTAATATTGTTTGCTCTTGATTTTTACTGTATGTAATTTCTTTTAAAATAAATATTAGTTGTTGATATAAGGGGATAAAATATTTTTAAAAAATAGGCAGTGGCCGAAAGGCCTTTATATATTATCCATATTTATTATATGAGTAGCTTGTTGGTCTTGTGGTTAGGACACTGGCCTCGTGATCCAAAGGTTGCGGGTTCGATCCTCACTCCAGACTAGCAAGTTAGTCCTATTTTCATAGTACAAGCGCTTAGCTTAGTTTGAAAATAGTAAGAATATTGATGTGACACGTATTCCGTGTTCACATCTCTATTTTTTTTTAAAAAAAAAAAAAAAAAATTTATATTATTTTTATGTATCAAACAATCAAATGTCTATTTTCGTCCAATAAATGCCGATTTATCGGCAATGAAATGAAAAAAATCTTTGTAGAACTGTCAAGTGTATAATTTCAATTGAGTGATGATAACCTGTTTATTGTTTTTATTTTTTAAGCACATACAGAGCTACATACTTGTACATTACAATTGTATGATTTTTTTGACTTCTACTTCAAAAACAGCAAAATAATTTTGTGGTGACAGTATTAATATAATTAATAAATATAAACCTAGTTTTCACCATTTTTTGTATTGAAAATATCAACATGTTTCAGAGCCCATGGCCCTTTGTCAGGATAAAATTTTATACTAACAAAATTAAATT
The DNA here is from genome assembly GCA_016648135.1 of Agrypnia vestita. Classification (NCBI taxonomy): domain Eukaryota; kingdom Metazoa; phylum Arthropoda; class Insecta; order Trichoptera; family Phryganeidae; genus Agrypnia; species Agrypnia vestita. Next base: position 24,872 of record JADDOH010010143.1, read on the forward strand.
CAAAAATAGAATAAATAATAAAAGTATAGACAATCAAAATACTAAAAAAAATGATATATGGAAAATGAAAAAAAAAAAAGTACATATTAAACATGAAAATAAATTTAAAGAATAACTATTTGTAAAAAGGACCTGGTTATTTATAATATTCAATTTACTATTAACACTTTTTCTTTTTCCAAAATTTCTAATTTATCAAACTGTGATTCTGTATAATTTGTACGTGAAATTTCTAAACCCTTATTTATATCAAAAGAATTATCCATGACCACAAGATGGTTAGGAAATTCAGAATAATTATTGCTATTTAAATACCTTAAGTGTTCAAAATTTCTACAAGTTTTTTTCTATATTAAAATAATCACAATCATTACAAATCAATTTATAAACACCAAAAAAAAAAAAAAAACGTTTTTCCTATATAAAATTGGATGGATGCTATGGATCGTTCAATACAAAAGTGGTGAAAAGTAAATTAATTTTTAGTAGTGATAATTATATTTTAGGTTTTTTGTAGAAAAACATTCACAGTCTCCTTAAGTGAGTAGGTATGTCATCTTTAAAAAGTACATTTAAAATCACTATAAAATGCTTGGTATTTTATGACTTAACTATGCGCTCGTGCTATGAGAACAGGACTAAGTTGGAGATCTACCAAAACGAGGGCTAATTAATAAATCAATTTATTTGCATAAGTACAAACATGTTGACAGTAAGAAAATTTATTAATTAGAGCATTATATCGTACGCCCGGCATCTGCATAAGAGATAAGTACAAAAAATAAATGCCTTTCTCAATGACGCGTGAATTTCGAGCACGTACAAGGTAATTACAAAAACGCGTTACATACCTATACTGCATTATTATACTATCTCTGCAAAAAATGTGTTTTCCCGGTTCTTAAAAATCAATAATTCATTTTCATTCATTAACCCCAGAAGGCTACTGTTAGTCGTTTCGACTAACACGGCTGACATCTGTTGCTTTCTCTTTCTAACTATTGAGTGTATCGCGTTGATTCTCCGTGTCATCTCAGTCACCAAATGGGAGCAGATTGAAAATAATTTTAATTTTTTTTCTAAAAAAAATAGAAGTTAAAAATTAATTCATCTATTAATAAGGGTTACCAAATTTTACAAACAGTTGGATTAATTTAGAAATTTTGGAAATAAGAAAAATATTTAATAGTGAATTGAATATTGTAAATAAGTTATCTATTAAATTTGTTGTCATGTTAGTACTTATTTATTTATTCATTCATTTCGCATATTATTTTTTATTTTTCGTATATTATTTTTATATTTTGATGGTCCAAACTTCGATTTTTATTTTTAATTTGTTAGTATACCTTATATTCTGACGAAGGGGCCATCGGTTCTGAAACATGTTGATATTTTCAATATACAAGTGGTGAAGACAAAGTATATTTACTCCCTTTCTTTTAACTCGTAGCATCCGCTACGAGTTAAAAGAAAGGGAGTAAATATGCTTGTCTGCCGAAAATACTTTGAATCGATTTTTAACCCTTTTCCCGTGAACCAATCGAGCTGAAACTTTGCAGGCAGACTCGTGGAGACGATAAAAATGATCTAAAAATTTTCGTTAAATTTTTTTTAATTATAGTATAATTTTGGATTTTTCAAAATTTTAACGGTTTTTTCAAATTGAAAACCATACAAATGAGGAAGGAGCCCGACTCGTGGAGAAGGTGCGAAACCTGTTTCAACTAGAAATGAGAAAGGGAGTATAATAAAAACTTGTTTTTTATGGGTTAGTTTTTTATTAATTATATACATTTTTATTGTTAAATGTAACCTATTAACTGATATACATAACTCTAACAATGGGTGGTATAATAACACCTTGAATGGGACAGCCCGTACAAGCGTTTACAATTTGATTAAGCCGTCGTATTCCACGACATGGACACGTTAAATCAAGCTTGTTTCAACTTGTCCATGTCGTGGAACCAGAGACATTAATTTCTAAAACAGTTTAAGAGCAAATTTAAATATTGGTACGGTCAGGTCATTTGCGCGGTTCGAAGGATTTTAAGACAAGAAAAATCGGCCGGATATGAGGCCGCTCTCATGAAGCAATTAGGCCTACTCCAAAGTGTAGGAACAATGTCAAACCGGAAGTGCGGGCTCCGGCCGGATTTCTAATTGATTACGAGTGCCAGGAACCGTGACGATTAAATAATTAATTGGCGGGTGTGGTCCATAAAGGTGCTACAATCAGAGGTCACAGGCTCTGGTCTCGGGTGCCATTGAGTTACACGCCAACACGAATTAATTCACACTTTGCAGGCCACTTTTTTTATTTATTTTTATTTTACAACAAAATTTATTACGTATTAGTGTCATACAGAGTACCTCTCCATTTAAGAGCATTTAACTTGTGCTCGGACGAGGTACTTTGCATTGTTACATATAATTATTTTACATTATATATATATAACTAGCTGTGGCCGCGCGGCTTCGCATGCGTAGATTTTTAGATGTACACTGTTTGGATCGTCATAGAACTTTCGCGATCCTTCTAGAACATTCTCCTTCCAGAACTTTCAAGAAATTTATCGAATGTACAAGAACCTTCTAGATATACCGACACATTCCGCCACTCAGTTTAGAACCTTATAAAACTTTCGGGAATTTTATAGAACCTTCTTCTTCCAGAATTTTCTAGAGCAGGTTTTCCCGGAACCTTCTAGACTCACCGGCACAGTCGGCGTGCCTATTTTGAAACAATCTGAAGCATTTGCGGCCTTCCCATAACAAAACAATGTGCTAGAAAGCACATTTTCGTTACCCACTCCCACCCACGCACAGCCACCCTCACCAAACTAGCATATTTTCGATGTGACACCAAGGGCTATCCACCACCATAACCACCGGTGGGTGGTTGTGGCTGGCTGTGGAGAAAACTAGGCGGGTAGTCAAACACGGGTTTCTTTATATATATATTTTGATTTTGTTACATGTTTTGATTTTGTTGAAATGTTTTGATTTTGAGAGTAATGGTATTTGGTTGTGTCTGTTGATAAGTTCTCTCGATTTGTTTTTCAATTGTTTTGTATTTTGTATATTATTTATTTCGATCGGAAGAGATTTAAAAAATTTTATGCCTGGGGTGTATGAAATTTTGTTGATATTTTTTTTATTGCATTTTGGGATTTTAAAGTTGGTTTTAGTGATGTGTTTTTCGAAATTTTAATGTTCGTTTTCTTTGATGAGTTGCATAATTAATATTTTTACTTCCTTTCTTTTAACTCGTAGCGTCTGCTTGCTTGACGCAAAAACTTTGGATCGATTTTTAACCCTTTTCCCGTGAATACCCTCTACAGTGAGCTGATCAAAGCTAAATTTCAACTCCCAACCAATATTTGTCATCTTGCTAATTTTACTTAGTTACCTTTTTTAGTTATTTACTTACCTAAGTTTAATTAGAAAGAGACATAAATATATAATTAGTTATACCCTTCGTGTATAACTTCTAAAATGGCACAAATCGGTATTTGAGGGTGGATTACCTAATTTTAAGAAGAAGAAGAAGATGATTTAATGCATATATTTAATAAAAAGAAAAACATTGTATAAAACAAATGGTCCCTTCATCAGGGTTTACTGTGTTTCGCAGGGTTGGACTGCTGTGTTTGAGTCTTTATTGGAATTTTTATTTTGGTGGATGGTAAAATTTTTTGAATATTTTTTTGAGCTCGTTCGATTTTCTTTCTCGTCTTTTTCTCCAATCAGTTCCTTCATTACTGCTTATTTGCGATCTGTTTACGTCCCTGACGATTCTACCTCATCTTTCAATGCAGCCCGCATTTCGGAGATCCTTTCCAATAGAAAGAACTAGAACTGGCCGATAGAACTAGCTCATGATGTGTTTGGCCATAGAGAAGGCATTCTTCCTTTCTGGCCTTCTATCATTCTTGTCACCATATAATCTATTGGCCTTGTAAAGTTATGTCTTTGGAAAAACTGCCAAAACAAATTAACCATTACAATTAATCAAATGTATTCATCTTCATCTACGCTACATATTTACCCGGGCATACAGTGAGAACAAGGAGCATGATATTTTCCTAAGCATATATTCTGAAAAGAATGCCAAATAAGAGACATATCTCGTAATATTCCTATGACAATAATTAAGATATTATTCAGATTTCAATATTTCATAATATTCTGCAAGAAAAATATTTTTTTTTTTTTTTTCTAAATATATGTTTAAATAAAAGTCGTGCATCTTGTTCTCACTGCACGCGCCCGCTATTTACTATTTATCCTGCCTACGCATGTCATCTATCTTGCATTGACATTATTTTATATCCTTACGTAAGGACGTAGCACAAAAGCACCTTGGATGCGTTTCATTAAAGCAAAATATGAATAAAACATTATTTTCCATCGTTTTGGCCTAGTTTTATAAATGACTAATAGCTTTTTTTCAACATAATTCCGATTGCAGTCTATCGATGCAACATCTTTAACCAAACTATTTATTACATTATTAAATGCTACTCGAACTAATTTCATTTAATTAAGGTTAAAAACAAATAAGATAAATCACAATCAAGATACACTGAACGACTCATCCTGTACTCGAAGCTGGTTGATGCACAGGATTTCTGTCTAAGGTTAATGACTCTTATGAAATTCGCAATTTTTTTTTTAATGTGTTTGATAAGTGCAGTTCTTCTGTATTATAGTTAGTAATTAGATATACAGGGTTATTTGAAAAACATTAATGACCTCGGAGGACTATATTCCTGCCTTGATTATGAGTCGCAAATGTTCAAGCTGCCAAGAACGCCATCAACAGTAAACAGGGCAATGAAAATCATATTAAAAAAAGTAAATATACCAGAATTGAAGAAATGAGAAAAGCACTCAATTGGATGGAAATTAAAAAAATATTATAAAAAAATTTATAACGTTCTCATATTTACACAAAAAAATTTCAATAACAAAATGCCAAAATATTTTTTGAACAAAATTATTGTAAATAGTGATGTACATACATATAACACCAGAAATAGGAATAGAATAAGATTAACATTTAAGAAAAAAGTTTATACACAGAATTGTCTAATGTACAGAGGTGTAAAAATATATGATGAGATGCCAGAAAACTTAAACTTAAAGAATATAAATAAGATGAATGAATTTAAAAACAAATGCTATAATTATATAGCAATTATAACTCTTTAAGAACTAATCCGCAAAGTCGAGGCTTTTGAGATGTGGCTCTATAAACGCATATTGAAAGTTTCCTGGGTGGATAGAGTGACGAATGATGAAGTCCTCTGGTGTATGGAAAAAGACTGAGAAGTGCTGCGAACTATCAAGATAATAAAGCTGGAGTATCTCGGACATATTATGACAGGACAACAATACATCTAGTCCAAACCAAAAGGGGAAAATAAGTGGTATAAGATGCATAGGAAGACACCGCATCTCGTGGCTACGTAACTCGGTGGTGAATAGGGTCGTAATCGCCAATATGATTCTCGAACTCCGATAGGAGATGGCACTCTAAAAAGAAGAAAAACTTGCTTAAGGGGTTACAGTTAGAATTTTCAAAAAATCGAATTTTTTATTTAAATTTCGTAATGTACGCATATTTAAGTAACACTCAGAAAATTTCAAGTCGATCCGGCGATTATTTTCAAAGTTACGCGCATATTTGTAAGCGTTCGCGAGGGCGGAGCGCCAGGGCTTACCTAGAGAGTAGTCCCTTTTATTTTTACCTACCTGGTGTAAACTTTGTACCTTTTATTTACCTGTCCATTCTAAATGTTCCCTTCTAATATATTGAGATGACTAAAGTGAAAGTATGACCCTGGAATAGACGACTCGATGTAAGTTGAAAAAAAATGTTTTTTACTCTATGTAAAGCGCTTTTGAAACTTTAAAGCCGTTTTTCTCAAAATTGTCTTATTAAGATCGGTGACAAATATTTCTCAGAAACGGCTCAACCAATCAGTCTCAAATTTTAAGACAAGCTTCTTAAGTATATTTTTTAGTAATTAATCGAAGGTTTTTTTCTCGCTGATAATTTTTTTTTTATAAACAATTTAAGGCCAAAATTTTGGTCAAAAATTATTTTGCTGATTCCTTCGATTAATTAAAAGATGATACATTACTTTGACGAAATCCGTTTGGTTTTTTCATTTTAGATGATCCAGTCCAGAGATATCGTTGTCACCGCAAAATGCCTTTTTTGAGAGGAGCTCCTGGAGATCAGCTATAGCAGCTTTTAGAAATATTATTTTACAAATACAAAAATGTTAAAATACTGTTAAAAGAAACCATAATATGTGTACAAATTTTCACATTAATAAATTTAAAAGTCTTCTTAGAAACAAATCTTGAAAAATCGCTTTTTTGGGCCTCCTGACTGTATACAACCCCTTAAACAAACAACATAAAATCTAGCCACGAATCACCTAAATATTGCGGACTTGGTCTGTTGTATTTATGAGTTCACTATTTTAAGAATAATATAAATAAATAAAAGTTTTTTGCACCGACCTCGATTTTTAAATCGATTCTCAAACAACGCCATTACGGACACTATGAGTCATCAGTCATCAAGTGTGTCGGACATAATTGGACTTCAAGCCATTGACATAATTTTGGCGTTTTTTTATAAAATATATATCGGTTCTCACAGCGAAGGTGACAAAATCAATTTATTCGAGGTCGACCGAGAAATAAATTTAAATTGAAGGAAAATGAAAGAGATATGAATGAAGTAGTTTTTTTTGTTTGTCTGCACATGTATTTTGGAGTAAGTAATGACGTTAACTGGGCATTGCAAATGCAAACCCTTGATCGTAATAAAGGCATGAATTCAGAAATTTATTATTTACTGGCTGCAACCCGCCAAAAATGAACATTGGTTCGCGTCTTTGCTAAGTCCTAGTATATAGTTATAGATCTTTTTGGCGCTCCACGGAGAGGCAGCCGTAACAACACGCGTTGAGCGGCCGGAACGGGTTTGGTGGCCCGGGTTTCAAGCCCCGTCTCCAGCCGTTTAATTTCGTTATTTTTTGCCGTAACGAAATTACGGACGTTTCACGAAGTTACGAGGACAGACAGATGGACGGACGGATGGACAGAAAGCGAAATTATTATGTTTGATACTAGCTGGTAACCAGTCAAAAATGACGGTACATGGAGGTTCCTAAAGGATAAGTATTTATTTATTTATAGTAGACACCCGTGAAATAGTAATAACGACTTTTATCAAAATATTGGATTTTTTTATATTTCTCCTGCCGGCAATTCAATGTAGTATTCTAAACCCTGGCGATTGGGCGGAACATGAAATAGTTCACCTCTTTGCTAAGTCTTATATGTACTGTATTTTTGACAGGCAATGCAGGCTCGGCGATAGCAACATCATTATCGTTGCCGCCTTCGGGTATGCCCGGGGTTCAAGCCCCATCTCCGGCAGTTTAATTTCGTTTTGTAGCCGTGAATTCGAACGAAATTACGGACATAAATTCGAAGTTACGGGGACAGACAGACGGACGAACGTGCGGACGGACAGAACGAAATTCTTATGTTTGATAATAAAATAAAATAAATAAAATGGGAGGGGTTGATTTTACATCGGGACGTTACGTCGTGGGGGAAGAAATTAATGTGTGCGTATGAAATAATCTTCTTTTTATAAGCTTTAAATACAGCATTAGTACTTATTTTGTGTAATTTTAGTCAAAACATGAGAATTGTGAGGTTACTTTTGAAGGTCCGTCAGACCAGACCGACGGCACCGGAGAAATCACTTTAGATATTTAAGGCTATATAAAGATATTTAACCTGAGAGAGATATGTGAACATATACAGAATCACAATTTGATAAATTAGAAATTTTGGAAATAAGAAAGAGTGTAAATAGTAAATTGAATATTATAAATAATCAGGTCCTTTTTGCAAATAGTTATCTTTTAAATTTATTTTCATATTAATTAGGTACTTTATATTATTATTTTCCATATTTAACTTTTTAATATTTTGATCTATACTTCGATTTTTAAATATTATTTTTGTTTTCCTGATGAAGAAGCCATTGCTTTGAAATATTAGGTCCTTACATATGAAATTGATGTTTTGCCGTACTGGCAAATTTGATCTCAAATATCTTCTCTTTGGTTAGGAATTCCAAATCCAAATTTATACAGCTATTTACTCGTGTATTTGTGTTTTGAAAATTATAATTCATTTGTTTTTTCCTCAATTGTTTTTTTCTTTGCGTCACTCAGTTTACAAAATGAAAAACTTGAAATATCGCGTTATTTATGAGTACGAGTTCCACCGTGGCACCAGTGCTGCAGAAACGGCTCGAAGGATTAATGATGTGTATGGCGACGGTGCCGCTAAAGAAAACACGGTGCGTTTTTGGTTCCAACGTTTTCGTTCTGGAAATTTCGACCTGCAGAACAAGCCCCGTGGACGGCCGGAGACCAAAGTTGATAATGAAGAATTGAAGGCTATTGTGGAAGCGGATCCATCGCAAACCACACTCGAGTTAGCTGCAGGCTGCGGTGTTAGTGATAAACTTGAAGCAAATTGGTAAGGTTAAAAAGCTTGAAAGGTGGGTACCTCACGAATTGAGTGAAGCAAATCAACAAACGCGCGTTGACTGCTGCGTTGCATTACTCAACCAGCACAATAATGAAGGGATTTTAAATCTTAAATCTGGCCATATGATTACGGCAGATGTCTATTGTCAGCAACTGCAAACCATGATGGAAAAGCTAGCTGCTAAACAACCGAGGCTGGTTAATCGCTCTAGGCCACTGCTGCTTCATGATAACGCTAGACCACACACTGCACAACAGACGGCTACCAAATTAGAGGAGCTTCAATTGGAATGTCTAAGACATCCACCGTACTCTCCGGACCTTGCCCCAACAGATTACCATTTTTTTCGAAATTTGGATAACTTCTTGCAAAGGAAAAAATTCAACTCCGATGGGGCAGTCCAAACCGCCTTCAAAGATTTTATTGATTCCCGTCCGAATGGTTTTTTTAGTAAAGGGATCGATGAACTACCTATGAGATGGCAAAAGTGCATAGATAGCAATGGTACATACTTTGATTAAATAAAAATATTATAATAAAAAAAAATCGGCTGTATGTTCCTCCCATACTAAACGCCAATTTCATATGTAAGGACCTAATATGTTGATTTTTTTCAATAAATAAGTGGTTTAAACAAAGTTAATTTATATTGATTATATACAGGGTTATTTGTAAAACATTAATAACCTCGCAGGAATATATTCCTGCCTTGATTTAGGTCGAAAATGTTCAAGCTATTATGACGTAATATCAATAGTTAAGGAGATATGCGATATCAAAGTTTGCATTTTTTTTTCAATATTTCTGACTTATTTTTTTGTACAACGTCGGACTATCATTACAGTAACTTATATCGAATATGAAGAATTCATTCCTTTTAATACAAGTCAAATAAAAAAATAAAAACCTTCGTATTCCAATTGGAATTTTTCAGGATTTTTATCATTTTATTTAACTTGTATTGAAACAAATAAAATTTTCGTAATTGATATTAGTTTCTGTAATGATAGTACAACGTTTTACAAAAAATAAGTTAAAAATATTGAAAAAAAATGCAAACTTTGATGTTGCATATCTCCATAACTATTGATATTAGGTCATGATAGCTTGAACATTTTTTTCTTTCTGTATACATGTTTTCATTTAAGAATCGATCAAATTAGTATGTGTAATTCATGTGTACGACTCACATTGTTTTGTTGTATTGGTGTTTACGGGTATAAACACCAACACAACAATGCAGCATTCGTACGCGCGGCTTCTCCATACTAATTCAATTGTCTTTTAGAAATGGAAAGAGGTAATTGAAGCATACCGACCATTATAGACACGTCTCCGAGACGCGAGATCAAATTCTCATCCGTGTATATGGACCCTAACAAACTTCCGGTCTCCGTCTGATGATGGCCAGAGAACGTCTCGCGAGCTTGTCTTTTCGGTGCAAACCTCCATTTAACCTTCCGCATGGAAACATGTTTTTATAAGGTGCAGTGCGCTCATTATACTGCCGTGATATTCCTTGGAGTCTGAAATATTGACCTTCTTTTCGAAAAGTACTGTTCAATTACTGTTGGCTCGCCGATGTGAAGATAGTAAACCAGGAAACTCACACGCATGCATCATGCTAATTACAGGTTGTAACAGAACTAGTCCACAGCACTTTACAGGTAGATTCCTGCCTAATTTATGAGTCGAAAACGTTCAGGCGACAATATTCTAATATTAATAGTTATTGAGATAAACGACTTCAAAGCTTGCATTTTTTTATTTCTGCCAAAAATAACACGGTTGCAATAGTTATGGCCCCCTGCGACTTCTTCCCATTCCCAAAAATTAAAAAAAAAACATGAAAGTACAAAGTTTTGCCAACATTCAGAAGATAAAGAGGTAGACCTCCTTCTATTTAAGAAAGACAATCGAATTAGTATGAGTGAGCCTTGCATACGAGGCACAATGTTTCGTTGTGTTTTTTTATTATTATTTTTTTTTATTTATTTAAGGCCCCTATGGGCTTTTACAAATATACAGAAGAAAATTTTTAAAAAATAACATAAGACAGTTAAAATAATAATACAGTTAAAAGTTAAAATAATAATAGTTAAAAGGTAATAATAATAATAATCATACAGAAAAACATAAGACAGATAAAATAATAATACAGAAAACTTTATTGTCCATTTTCATTTCGTTGAGATGTAAACAATTGTATCAGCTTTGTCCTATACACAGTTATACTTGTATTGGACTTGTATATATATGTTGGTGTTTATACCAGGGATGTTACGTATTTTTAGACATTCGCGAATGCGAATGTAAGTGTTTGAAAAGGCGAATGTGCGAATGCGAATGCGAGTACGAATGTTTAGAAGGGGCAAAAAAAGAAATACCGAGGCATGATTTTAATCATGGATTTTTATTTATTTAAGGTTATACACAATCAAATTAACAAAAAACAAATTTAATAATCGAATTTCAATAGGGGCACATTATATTTTAAAAACAATAATTAAGCTGCTTTATCGACGATTTCGTAAAAGCTCGTACATCAGGCCAGCTGCACTAAATAATTGCTCAAGTAATAATTGCTGAAGTACTTGCGAGCAAGTTCTGTCAATTTGTCAAATTTGGATTTGTATTTCCACCAGTCCGATGGATTTTCCTCGAGAGAGATTCGTTTTTCTTCTAAATATGCTTTTAATTGTGATTTTATTTCACACAGCATCGTGTCTTCTGGTTCAAATTCTACATCGGAACCTTCGCCATCACTCGAAGAATCCAGAATTCTCGCCAGGTTTGTTATGACGCTTTTAGTAGAGGGCAATCAGCACTCGTAGAAGGCTCATTATCATCAATGGATGCCGTGATTTTCGGCCTTTTACCACTTGAAATTGAAGTTATGCGATCGTGATTTGATAAATCAAGCGCAAGTTTGATGATCTCGGTTTTAACATCATCCTTCACAATATCAATAGAATCAAGAATTTGTTCTTGTATCGCGGGTCCAAAAATGCATACACTCGCTTTCGCTAAACTTTCGCATTGTTTGATGCGAATGCGAGTGTTTGAAATGATGCGAATCATTCGCATATACGAATGCGAACGCGAACATTCGTAACATCCCTAGTTTATACGCACGGCTAAATCGTACTAATTCGATTATCTTTCTTAAATAGAAAGAGGTCTAGCATAAGTGTATTTTATCTGATGGGGATTACTTTGAAGAGTTAAATTGATAGATATGAATTGAATTAATATGAATATTTTATTTACTATTCTATTTACGCTTCGACAGGTCAAGAGGCCCAATTACGGAAGCGAAACACATCACAAAACACACAGGCTTGAGTAAATCACATAGATTAATTGCGGCCTCACCGGGAACCGAACCCGGAACCCTCAGTGTTAATATTAATTAATATTTTCATCATACATGTGATGAAAATGGTTTATCGAAGTTATCCAAAAATGGTGTAGCGAGAAGATCCCGGTGCTACCAAATATTATATATTTCGATAACTAGATCTAAAGTAGCTTGTTGGTGTAGTGGGTATGACGCTCGCCTTATGATCTGGTTGGTCGATGGTTCGGTCCCCGTTCCAGAACACCAGCAAGATACTCGTATTTTCATAGCATAGGCTTTCCGTGTTCACATCTCTATTTTGTAAAAAATATATGTATTTATCATAAAATTCTTCCTGTTAGATTCTTCTAATTTGTTTTAAAAAGATGCAGTTTCATTTGGTGCATTCTGTCGGCTTCAGATGCGCTGTGTTACTTATCGCTATTAAATGTACCGCTATTCCTTAAATTAAACTGTTTTGCAATTTATCACTCGTAAATAGACACTTTATATTCGCTTGAACACTTTATTCACTGATCACTAGAATATTCCATCAATTTCCGCACTTATTTCGCTTTTTTTTCGCTTCGGTTTTATTTCGCTACGTAAGAACTTTCTAGAATCGCACCGCGATTCTCAATTCAAAAAGTCAAATCTACGCTCGTTGGCACCACTGATACTACCGCTCGCTTGGCCGGACTGACCCACCACCCGCGGCTACCTTCGCTTTGTTGTCGCCTGTCAACCGCGTTCGGAAAACAACTCCCCGGTTACTCCCGCGTGTCGTATTTATACTGGCCAACGCTCTTATCGAAATTTCGAGACATTTCCCACGTTTTCCAGACTTAACTAGCAACTACTCGTAATTTCCAGATTTTGCTGGAAAGTTGCAGACGTCACTCGAAATTGGAGGTGATTCCAAATCCTTCGGTAGTATTGTGCCAACTTCAAACAACTGTCACTTTGACAGAAGTGCGCGACTCCTTTTAGCCTCGTTACATTATTGTATAACTTCAATACCATTGATATTATTAGGTCATGGCTGCTTGGACATTTTCGACTCATAATTAATAACCCTGTATAATAGGGTCGTTTTGATTTCAATTACTACTTACTCCTGCTTATTATTTTGGTTCAATTATTATGTCCGTGAGTATTTAAGAGTAACGTTAAATATCCGCGAGGCGTTTTGATGATCATTGTCATAACTTTAACATATAATGTACAGGATGTCTCATAGCTAATAGCAAAAGCAACGGGAGAGTCTTCTACACTCAATTTTTTTCTTTTTTTCTTCATGCAATTGAAATGTCAATAGGTAAGGTGGTACGCACAAGGCCATACCAAGTTCGAAAAACTATTAAAAATCCACAAAATATTTTAAAACCCAGCTGGCTAAAAAATTGAATTTAAAATAGTTGAATATAGGGTGGGTCTCCGTGTTACGGTGGGAGAAATTCAGTATAAAGTTAAAAGTTATTATTTTTAACAAAAAGGTAAATAAGAAATTTCAAAAACACTTTTTAGGAAATTAAATAAAAAATAAAAGGCACTTTTTTAGCAAAAAATGATTCCGCGGACCGGCAGCGTAACAAGGTAAAAGTAATCTCGGCGAACTGAGGATGCTGGTCTGCGGAATCTTCCTTTATTTATACTTAAAATCTAGACACAACGGGAAATCAACGGTCAAAATGGGATTAGTAATGGAGGGGAGAGACATCTCGAGAATACCCAGTGGCGGATGGTGGTCAGCGCAGCATTCCCGAGCGGATCATACCGTGCCGGCTCATCCTCTAGATGGACTATTTTGCCCGCCTAGCCAAATTATCTCCCGAACGGGGAGGTGTACATATATAAATGTTACGTCAAATTGAACGCCTGGCACATCTGCATGTGAATTTAATTAGTACCAATGTGTCCGGATGTGTCGGCGTTCATAAATCGCCTCAAAAAAGGCCGATTCCTATCTCTCGATGTATCTCCTTCCAAACTAATCCGATTCTTTATTTTATAACGAATTCTGACAGGAAATGACATGCCAGGTTTTGTGCACTTTTTCTGAGTTCATCTCGTGAACTTTCTGATTTTACGGCGTTGCAAACTTTCCACGCGCCGCCTACGTCTGGTCCATAAACCAGCGGCCCCCGCCAGGCGCCGGCTTGTCGCGTTCAAACGTCGGCCTGCGCGACCATTGTAACGGCCTTTCAAATCTGCTGCGCAGTTATCTAAAAACTGGCAAAAAGCATATTTTTACTATTTAATTTAATCCGCGAGATCGGCCGTCATCCTCCACAGTGAGATACGTTTATTTCCGAATCTCGCGGATGTCATACTAGTGCACAAAACCTTATATCTCCAGTCAGGATTCGTCAGTAATAAGACCGCTAATTCCACTCATTTTATTTCAAACAAAGAATTAAATTTACATATAAACATACATATAAAATCAAAAAATTCTTAAAGTTAGACAAGTTGGTCGAGGCCTCGACGCGGAAAAAAAATCTTACCTAAACCTTATAGTAACAATTATATACATAAATCGAATGAACATGAAATATAAACAAAACACATTATAATTCCTAGAAATCGTCTTAATGACCTCTTTTCATTCATACGCGGTCAGCAATGATTCACTAATTGCTTTTCGCGGGCGATGTTTATTTACAAATGAGTTCACCAACACACACACACACACACACACGGCCATTTATTGTTATTCTTATCAAATTTAAAGTGTCTAATTTTATGCCGCTGGATTGATCGTGTGCGAAACACCACCCCCGTGCGGCTCTGCCGCACTCGAAGGTAGCACACGATCCTCGAAGGCCGGGTGATGACATCTACGCGTGTGTGGTCTCCGACGCCTGCTGCGTCGGCACGGTGATGACTCTGGTAGCGGGTCGCACGTAGTCCCCGGAGGCGGTCCGAAGCCGCACCATGCGGACCTGGCCGTCGGCGGCGGGAACCGCCTCCACGATGACTCCTCGCGGCCAGCTGTTCCGAGGAAGGGCGGGTCAGAAATGATGGCGGCGGCCCCCTCCCGAAGCGGAGGGGCCGGCTCCTACCACTTCCGTCGTTGGGCGAGAGTCGTGAGGTATTCCCGGATCCACCGGCGCCAAAACATGTCTGCAAGCTGCTGGGCGAACTGCCACTGTTTCTTGAGGCAGACCTGCTCATCCAGAGGTCCATATGTGGAGAGATGAGAATGTCGCCCGGCCGCGCCCAGTGGTAGGTGGTTCGGCGTGAGCGGGGAGTCGTCCCATGGATCTACCGAAACGTGAGTCAGCGGGCGGCTGTTCACCACGTTCTCGGCCTCAGCGAACGCCGTCATCAAAGTCTCCGGGCGCGGGGCGCGCTCCTTTAGAATGGTCTCTAGTGCTTTCTTCACCGAGCGCTCTCCAACGCGCCTCCCATATGGGGACTGAGCGGAGGATTAAATTTTCAATCTACGCCTTTCTGTGCGAGATGGTCGCGAATAGCCGGGTCTGATTGCAACTCTTCTAGCGCAATTGCTATTTCGCGGGCCGCGCCCCTGAAATTTGTTCCGTTGTCGGAATACAAATACCGCGGGTGTCTGCGGCGGGCGGCGAGTCGTCGTAGGGCCATTATGGCCGAGTCGGCCGTCAGAGAATATACCAGTTCTAGGTGTACGGCTCGCGTTGTCATACATGTGAATAACGCGCCGTACCTTTTTTCTCTGCGCTGGCCTATGGTCACTTGTAGAGGTGTCCGCCATCTAACACGATCGGTTTCTTCAAGCCTGGCGGTATATCGGCGACTGTTGTAGCTGACAATCGGGAATCCATTGTGATTATTCCGTCCTCGTCCAGTCGCGGGGTCACCACGTACAAACGGATGGTGCAGGGGAGGGGGGCCCCCCGCCGAAGTATGCCGAGTCCAAAAGACTCCACTTCTGCCCGCAATACCCATGATCTTTCGGCAGCACACCGCTCATCCGCGGTCGAATCTGCTCGGCGCGCGCGGACTCTGCCGCGCCGGCAATTTTCTATAAAGCGCCGCACCCAAGCGGTCGCGCGTAATAATCTTAAAATGACGAAAAACGCCTGATATCCGGAAATGCCCCGACGTCGTATTGCGTAACAAACGCCGGTCGTAGTTGCAATTGCTCCGGATCAGGGTTGCGGCGGCCGCTTTTCTCGCGGCCATACTTCTTCATTGTCCCGTAAAAATGGCGGCCGGGTAAACCAGCGCCCGGTGGGTGTCAGGTCCGGCGGCTCGACATCCCGCGTACCAGTATCGGCCGGGTTCAGCCGCGTCAGCACACATCACCAATACATCATCGTTGTTGTGACGTCTCGAACACCGCGCACTCCATATGGCGCGAATGTTCGGACTCAATGTTCGCCGTCACGCTCGCAGCGATTAAATTTCTCGCGGTCCACAGCGGTCCATTAAACGGCTTCAGGGGGGCTACTTCAATCTTCGCTGTTATGATAACCACCGTACTGTGGTTCTATTTTTTCCATTGTAAGCCACCGCGCAACGTGCTTGTCCCTAGGCACCACAGAAAATGTGTAGTAACACTTTGCGTCGGCGGCTTAGTATGCTCTCTTGAGCCATCATGCATTTTTTTGCACACAATTTACGCCAAAATGCCGCTTCTCGGCGTGTTTTGGCCTCGTCCGCTGGTTACAAAACTGAACTTGACCGCCAAACTGCTCGCAAATAATATTTCGACCGGATCATCATATCAGCCATGAATCTCAGCGGCTCGAATATGCGCCTTTTAGCGCCCAGTAGTTGGCATCTTCTCGGCCATCTATCCGCCTCTCGCTCGGGCAGATTGATAAATTTATTGCGGTTCCGCACGACTGGCAGATTGCATAAATTAAAATAAATTTATCCCACGCGGGCTCCAGTTGGTTTTCACTACACATCTTGTGGTTTGTCCGGTCTCATCGTTCTGGCCGGTCCCAAAGTGCGCCTATGTAGCGCGATGATATCTAAGGCCTCCCGATCCTTAGAAATCCAATTTTAATTTATTTTCTTCATCGAAAATAACCCGAATTTTCCTGTATTTCGGGGTGAAAAAAATCCATGAAGTGCGAAGAATCCAATGCCGGTTTCCCAAATGAACCGACTCTTGGCCGTGGTAGACATTGGTGTAACTACCCTCCGCAACACGGGCGATCTCATCTAGATGCGCCTCTACAAATCCGCAAAATGCGAAAAAATTCCAATGTCGGTATCCGAGCTGAACCGGTCCTTGGCCATATATATTTTTTATCACAAAAAAATATTAAAAAACCGAAATTCGGCTGCAAGGGCATGTCTTCCTTTTCCACAGAAGACCTGTCGCCCGTTGGTTGCCAGCAAGCTATACAGTGGTGGCTTCCATCATGTATGGTCGCTCGGGTACCCACTGCACTGACCCGCACGCGGGGGTCTATTCCGGCCAGTCAATTTCAATATGTATCCTACGAGTGCATCTCGCGGGCCTCTCACTGGTCCGCTCAGCTATCCTGGAAGACACGGTTGCGGCGATGGTCGGGCGGCCTGGCACGCCCCCGGTTTTCATCCATCCTTGTGCTGTGCTCGATAAAACGCCGTTATCTGCACCCGCTATCTCTCCAATTCGCGACATTTCACAAATGGCATAATCTATACCCCATAATAATTTTATAACACTTTTGTTATAATCATAGTGCGCTTGATTTCCCCGGTTTCTCGGCTAAACCGTCGGGGCCGTAAATCCGAACTGCGCAAAATGTTCACACTCAGCGGATGTTGGGCAAGTCCGCTGCCTTTCAAAGTTATCTGCCCTAGCCGCGACCGCGCATCGGAGGCGCACATACCACGGGCGCCGTGCAGGCGCAGATCTCGCACTGGTCCCGATTTACCGACCGCACTGGCGACTTCGGAGTCCATCGGCGACACGGTCGAACCTTTATCGCATAAGGCGAATATCTTTCTATACCCCCGCGGGCCACACACGTCGACTTTCTGCACATTTAAAAATTCACATTTTCGGCGTCACGGCTCGCGGTATGAGCACAGTCTATCAGGCCAGGTCGGCCGGGCACCACGGCGCGCCCGTCACCTGACCCGCGAGCGACACGTTTTCACTCGCGTTTCACGGAAAGTGGCGCGCCGTGCAGCATCCGGTGATGCCGCATCTCGCAATTGTCCACGCCGCATTTTTTATCACGGCCCCGGCATCCATATTTATGTTTTGGCGTCCACGGTTTGAGGCACATAAAACATAATCTTCTGTCCTTGACGATAGCCGCTCGGTCAGATACCGAACACCGCGTAAAATCGTTGCATGCCGCGGCGCCGTGATCTCTTGAGTCGCAAATACCGTACTTTTGCGTATTTTCCGGCGCTCGATGAATCGCGTGGATCTGCGCATTTTTGCGCCCCTTGTCTTCAATCACTTGCGCGGTCTGTCCGCCGCAATGTGGCGTTGAATCTTTCATACTCGACAGCCACCTCGAGAAGTCCTCGACGTTTGTGTTCACGGTTCCGGATCTCGCCGCGAACCATGCCATTCTCGCCGAAAGCGGGAGCCTTCCGACGAGCTCGCGTAGTAATTGAGGTGAGGCCAAATACCGCTCGTCCATGCCTTTTACTGTGGCGACGGCATTCTTCACCGCTACCGCGAATTTCATAAAAATGCCTGTGTCCGTACTCTCAGTGAGGCGTGCTGTGTTCCTCACTTTTTCCAGGACGCTTGCGATTATCGCATCTGGCTGGCCAAATAAATCCTCCAGAGTGCGCATAATCCCCTCAACACAATGAGGGTCGCCGATCAAAGGGCGCACTGCTTCCCGAGCTGCCCCCTTGAGCGCGATTCTCAACCGCATCGCGTTCTCAGCGGTTGTCAACCCACACAATTCTGTGGATTGCCTGAATTGCGTCTTAAATGAACGCCATTCCATTGGGTCGCCCGAAAATTCAGCCAAGTCCTTTGCATTAGACTGCCGCGCTATCATAGCCGACACTCGTGGCTCATCCTGGCTGAGCGGATACCGCGGGCTCTCAGGTGAACGCGTTGACCGGACCGCTTCTGTGACCGTAGACGTCAGTCGTTCAAATTGCGCTTGTTGCGACCGCATCCAGTCGCCCAAGCTCGGATTATCGGTCCTGGCAGGAGCCTCTTGATGACAAGTTGTAGGTGCATTCATGTGCGCCGGGTCTTCTATGGCGATGTCGTCCGCCGAGACACTCGCAGCGGTAATAGGCGCCGCTACGTCGGTTGCCGCGGCGCCGGCGGCGGGCGCTCTTACGCCCACCGCCGCGGGATCCCTTCCCGTCGCTGCAAGTGTCAAAGCCCTCGTAAACATCTCTTCTTGGCGTTTCTGCATTTCATCTAGCTGCCTCCTGTATTGCCGGTCCTTGTGGCGTAGCTCCATGCGCAGCCTCCTTATATCTGCACTCGAGCTAGCCGCGTCAGTAGGTGACGCCGCCTGATCCTCAGCTCCCGACTGCCGGTCCGATTCATCTCCCGATGACGCTTCGCGACGGGAGGCATCGTCTTCGTCGGCGAATTCGATCTTAACGAGCGCGACATTTTTCTTTAAAATATTATTATTATTATTTTTTCAAAAAAAAATATAAAAATTCGGATTCCGACGAAGCACAAAATTACTGAATTTAAAAATTAAAAAAACCGAAACAACGGAAATCCGGCTTCACGAAGGACCACGAAATGGTACGCACAAGGCCATACCAAGTTCGAAAAACTATTAAAAATCCCCAAAATATTTTAACTCTGATAATAATAAATATATACTCTGTCATTCTCTTCTCATCTTTCTATATTTTTTTTCGACTTACATTGTTTGCTATTGTGAATCAATCCATATTATTTGATGAATCTGTGGAGTCTACCAAGATATTATATTCAGGTGTAATAAGATTTTTTGAGGTGGAACATCTTTAGCCACAGTAGAGTAAATTAAAACTATCAAAGGTCACCCTCACACGAATTTGTTACTTTTTCAGATTAAGGTTCAAGTTTTGAATCTTAATTGAATCGAATTTAAATATTTGCATTAGTAATTTTTTTTATTAGATATAGAAGTAAAAAAAAATAATAGTGAAAAAAACAAATCACGATTCTTATTTGGTAGCTGTAAACCGTCAAGAATGACGAACTTTCACAATATCTATTTCGGCCGCGAGTTAGGGGTGTTAGAATAGCGCCATCTAGCGTATCGTAACGTCTTGGTTACAATATGCTAGTACTTTTTAGTATTAGTGATGTACATTGCTACATTGAAATTTATGCAGGTTTTTTTAAACTTTTTATACCTCGTTATTATTTATACGTCATTATTTACCACATCTGGTGACATCATTAGTGACGGACATTGTTACATAGAGACTTATGTTTTTTATGCTTTTTAAGCCTCATTATTTTACAAACCTCATAATTATTTCCGGTATCTGGTAGGCTTAGTGATGAATATTATTACATACAGAATTACACATTTTTTATATCTCATCATTACTTGCGCTAACTAGCAGTGTTAGTGATGGACACTGACACACAGAGAACTTTTATTGTATTTTTGTACATCATTTTATATATCTCATCATTTCATAGAGAATAATGTATTTTACGGTAGTACGCTGTACGATAGTATTTTTGCGACAAACACTTTTCAGATAATGTAGAGATAAAATTGTTGCGAAATAAAAGGTTAAAATTATCTGTGCTATATTTATCAGCAAACAAGAAACATAATATAAAATTAAAAAAGATGTTGCATCGGCCGGGAATCGAACCCGGGCCGCCCGCGTGGCAGGCGAGCATTCTACCACTGAACCACCGATGCTTATTGGAGCCGAGCCATTATTATAATTATAGCCGTATTGGAACAGTTTGCACGCGCGGTGCTGTACGACGCGTAACTATTCATAAAATATATTTTTTTATTTCGAATGTCCGTCCGTAACTTCCAATCCAATAGTTGATCTCATTCCGTTTTCGAAATTAGTACTAGCTGTAACCCGAAATAAATGTCGGTTCCTAAGGAATAAGTATTTATTTATTTATATAAATATAATTATATAATTATTTATATATAAAATATAATTATTTATATAAATATTTTATATAAAAAAGAAAAGAAAAATAAGAAAATGAAAATAAAAATTACTAATTTTTTTTTAATTACGTTAAATTTTTATTTTTTTACTGTAAAGAAGTTACGGGGACAGAAAGACGGACGGACGGACAGACAACGAAATTATTACAATTGGGATGGTAGCTGATATCATTCCGTTTTCAAAATTAGTATAATTATAAAATTGTAATAAAATAAAATGAAAACTTTAACTCCATGATTTCTTAATTCAATACTCTGAATTAGATTTTTTTATATTTGTATTATTTTAAACATTTCAGTTTAATAATGAAAATAAAAATGTATCCTTTAACTATAACTGCAGCCATTACTATATCGCATACTATGTCATTGGTATTAATCAAATATACAGGGTTATAATAACCTCACAGATCAATATTCCTGCCTTCATTATAAGTTGAAAATGTTCAAGCAACCATGACCTAATATCAATAGTTGTGGAGATATGCGACATCTAAGTTTGCATTTTTTTCTTCAGTATTTCTGACTTATTTTTTATAAAGCGTTGGAGTATCATTACAGTTAGGTACTTATATCGAATATGAAAAATTCATTCCCTTTAATATAGGTCAAATAAAATAATAAAAACCTTCAAATTCCAATTGGAAAACATTCCAATTGGAATTTCTTCAGGGTTTTTATTATTTTATTTAACTTGTATTGAAATTAATGAATTTTTCGTAATCGATATAAGTTGTTGTAATGACAGTTCATCGTTTATAAATAAATAAGTCAGAAATATAGAAAAAAAATGCAAACTTTGATATTACATAACTCCATAACTATTGATATTAGGTCATGGCTGCGAGGTTATTAATGTTTTTCAAATAACCCTGTATAATTCTCTACGTCACAATATCCGCCACTAACGCTCCAGAGGGCTCAAATAATAACGAGGTAAAAAAGCATAATTCTCTATTTAATAATGTCTTTCACCAACGTTATCAAGACGAAACACTATTCTAGAAAGCGCTGTACTCACAGCCTTAAGTGACGGCCAAAACATATGTATAATAAAAGTACGTCATTTAACGGATTATAGCTATGTAGTTATATTTCTAATCTTGCTGATGCAATATTTGGCATTTACATGCAAAAAAATAGTTAAGATTATTATAAACCTCATATTTTATTTTAATTTATGTAGTTATATACCTTTAATTTTTTTTATACTGTGAATTAACGACCCGGTCTGAATATTGTTTTGTAGAAATCTATTTTAAACTGTAATGGTAAAAAATGAATGCTTAGAGCAAAACGAAAAATGTCGTATATCACAAGGGGGCAATTTAGTCCCCTGGTGAATACGTGGCTTTACATTCATTTCAATGTAATTAAAATACTTTTCATTTTGATTAGTGCACATTTATTGAACTTGATTCATTTAAACTTAATAAAAAACTGAATTTAATTCAGCAAATAGTTGACACAACATTTATTGATTCTGAGGCGGTATGAGAATGACCTCGGGATATAGGTATAGTATGTAGTGCTCTGGATACAATTATCGTCAATGGAAATCTGTCGGACGAAATAATACTAGCGGTATCTACATAATGCAGTTCTGGTTCCAACACTAATCTATGGAGGAGAAGCCTAGAATTGTCAAAAAACGAATGAAAGTAGACTGAATGTGAGAAAAATCAATAGAATAAAGCCATGTATTCACTAGGGGACAAATAGCGCAGCATTCCGCGCGGCATGTCGCATGAACACCTACGTTCATATTTCGGAGACAATGACGCGGTCATTTGACGTGTACACACCGGGACTCACATATCTTGTCGCGGAAATGTCACCCGATGAGGTTATGATGACAGCTGCGGTATCTATTTACATTTCGTCATTTAGCGAAAACGGGGTTCCGCGCAATTCGAAATGTTTTTTTGGGTCGCAATTTCAAATTAACGAGGTTTTGCTGTAGTAAATTGAATATTATTAAAAACAAGGTCCTTTTTGCAAATGATTATTGTTTTCCACACGTCGCGGAAATGTCGCCCTATGAGGTCATCATGACAGCTGCGTATCCATTTATGTTAACGAGTTTATCGAAACGTAAGTGGAGAAAAAGGTGGTGGATGCGAAATTATTTACTGCAAAGAAAAAGAAGGACAGATATTCTATGCGATCTTCGATCGATACAGCTCGATGAGTTCAAGAAAAATTTCGTTTCCCCACATTGTCATCTTGACAGATACAGGGCACGCGTATTCACTTGTAAACATACCACGTGGTACTGACGCTCCGCGTAATGTCGCAGTGAGCTCGCTCGGGTACCGTGCGCATGGCAATGTTGCCACGGCACGTAAAAATGCGGCGCTATGTTGTGCGCGAGGTCGCGGAACAGTGCACGACGTTGCAACGTCACGTAGACTCTATACCGCGCGTGCTGTTGAGGGACAATTTATTTATTTATTTAATTAATACACGGTACAACGTACCATTAAAGAAACAATATATATAAACATGTTTAGATTAATAGGTAATAATAAAAAAAGGAGATAAGGTATAATTCTATCAAAAACA
The DNA here is from genome assembly GCA_016648135.1 of Agrypnia vestita. Classification (NCBI taxonomy): domain Eukaryota; kingdom Metazoa; phylum Arthropoda; class Insecta; order Trichoptera; family Phryganeidae; genus Agrypnia; species Agrypnia vestita. The sequence goes on from JADDOH010010143.1 coordinate 48,458, forward strand.
ATTAATAAAGTGATATATAAAGAAAAATAAAACATTACTTAACATAAAGTATAACAAAATTACATCAAATGAAATAATAGTTATCAAATCAAATATGAATGTCAACAATCAATAAAACTACAACAAATTAAAATAATTATGTCTGAAATTCAAGAAGTAACAAAATTACAACAAAATGAAATAATTGTAAACAAATCAAATCTAAAAATCAAGAAGCAATAAAAATGTCAGTAAAATAAAATGAAATGTAAAATTCAAAAATCTAAAAACAAGAGATAGACATGACATCAATAACCAATAATAATCAATAACCAATTGTCCCCTAGTGAATACATGGCTTAAAGAAAGCATCGCCGAGATGGTTTGGTCGTGTAGAACGAGCGAGGAAGGGATGGAAAATATACGAGGGGAGTGTTGAAGTCAACAGGAATCACAGAACAATAAATAAAAACACAGGAACAGAAGGCATCCTCGATATACCTGGCATGATCAGATAAGTAATCCAAATTTTGGAGGACCGCCCGGTTTAAAGCATCAATAGTGGAAAAGCGTGTATGAGAAAATGTACGAAAGTTGACCAGGCAAAAGCGATGTGCTAGGACAGAAGAGTGTGGCGTTCTATCCTCTCTGCTCATCCCTACGGTGAAACGGCGGTAATGTTTTTTTAAAATTTCTTTTAATAGACAGGAAGTCCCGTAAAAAGTAGTAAAAACTTCGAGGGAGTCTACCACATTCAACTTTGAATAAAAAACATACTTTACACTTTCGGTGAAATGTTCATAGTTACGGAGATAAGCACTTTTTAAAATATTTCTGGCTTATCTTTTGTGAAAAATTACTATCATAAAAGTAATTTATATCGAATTTTAAAATTTATTCGCTTTGGTACAAGTCAAATAAAATTATTAAAACGTTGCAGAAATTTTAATAAGATTTTTTTGCAGGGTGTTATCCATTTAATTTGACTTTTATCAAAGCGAATAAATTTTTAATATTCATATAAATTACACACCGACCCAATAGGATAAGGAGTAGAAGAAGAAGAAGAAGAATATAAATTACTGTTATGATAGTATAACGTTTTACAAATGATGTGTCCGAAATATTCAGAAATAATACAAACTTTGATGTCGCTTTTCTCTATAACAGTTGACAGATATTTTCTATTCAAAATTGAATGAATAAAGTTTTTGCTGCTATCTAGGAGTAGAAGATGAAAAATAAGAAGAATAGAAGTTACTGTTATGATAGTATAACGTTTTACAAAAGATGTGTCCGAAATATTTAGAAAAAAATACAAACTTTGACGTTGCTTATCTCTATAACAGTTGACAGATATTTTCTATTAAAAATTGAATGAAGAAAGTTTTTGCTGCTATCTGTGCACTAAACTGCACAGTAGTTTGTTTATGCGAGTGCTCTCATATTACAAACATATTACATATTCGTATATATATATCATAATAATCCTAAACGTATTTAATTTTCAAAACACTCGTATTAAGTAATTTTTCATTTTATATTTGTTGGTTTCAATTTCGATCATGCTGGGAAGTGTGTATAGCAGACAAGTAGTTCTGGCGCCACCTAGCGAAATCTTCTCGAAGGTTTTTAAGAAACTTTCTAATTAAAATAATGTTAGCTTCCGAAGGCAAAAAAATTGTCTTAAATAGAAAACGCGTGGAGATGAAATTTGACGATTTTGTATGGTCCATTGTAGTTTAGTTGAAAAATGAAACTCTTTCAGGAAAATGATATCGTAGTGTCTTTGCCTGGTTGCAGTGGGTGCCTTCCAATAAATCTCAGCTTTTATTGGGATAACTTATACAATAATAAACAGATAATATGGCGCGCGGACCGTATTACACAGAGGTTCAAATCAGTCTCTTTTTAACGCCGACCCAGCCGGCATTCCGTGCTCTTTCTCGCTCCCTCTCTAGTTCGCTCTCTTTCATCAATTCCACAGGCACTACAATTTAGTTACTTTTTAAGATGTACGTTATCAAAGTAATCTTAATCGATATAATCGATATCCTTTACTTTTCCTTTGTTAGGAGTATTCTTGAGTACGCATCTCAGGTGTGGAGCCCCAGATATCAAGTTCATATAAACAGAATCGAAAGTGTTCAGAACAGATTCATAAAATATCTTGACTTTCGTTCCCATCGTATTCACATTAGTAATGTAGATTCTTCGACCTTCTTTAACATTACACCCCTGGTCAATCGCAGAAATACTGCTGATGTTATATTTCTTCATAAACTAGCTACGTCTAAGATTGACTGCCCGGCATTGCTGCAGCGCATCTCCCTGAGAGTACCCGGAAGATCCACTAGATCGGTTGAGACCTTGAGCCTTTCACACTGTAATACCAACTCCCGGCAAAACTCTTTTATATATCGCTCGTCTAATTTGTTCAACTCTATATTCAGCGACTTGGATCTTTTCAATTCATCGATCTATGAATTTTAAACTCTTGGATATTCACCTCGGTCATAAACCTTCTTTT